>JBBPBX010079341.1:0-16410 GCA_038048925.1 Garcialebias charrua
CTAACACTGAATGTTAGGAAACGCCTTGTATCTGTGACTTTCCTTCCCTCCATTGATTACGGTGACATTCTCTACATGAATGCTCCTACAAGCACCCTGCAGATGTTGGATGTTGTCTATCATCAAAGTCAAAGTAAAGTCAAAGTCAACTTTATTGTCAGAACTGCAATATGTACAGGACATACACAGGACCGAAATTGTTTCTCTCAGTCCCTCTGTGCAACAGTAACCATCTAAACACTAAACACTAAAACATTTAATAAACATAAGCATAAAATAGTAAAAAAGTGTAACACTGTCCTGAGTTTTTTCATAATAGTATAAAAGTATGAAAATTTACACCAACACTGAAACACCAAACACCCCTAAAACACCAAACACCCAATGAACATAAGCATAAAATGAAATAATAAAAGTGTAATACTGTCCTGAGTTTTTGCATAGTAGTATGAAAAGTATAAAAACGTAAATCTATAAAATAAACTGAAGTTTCTAGCGTTGACATTTGCAAAGAGTGGCACAGCAGCATATAAGTTGATGTACACAGTATATGTATGAGGTAGTTGATGTTGGTATAGAGGCAAAGTGGCATATGAAGTAAGGCACATAAGGCACATTTGGCATCCTTAGATAAGGCTAGTCAGAGAATGCTGTATATGTATCTGCAGTAGTGTAGATAAAAGTAGTGTAAATGTAAACAGTAGTAATAAATGTAAAGCAGTAGTAATAAATGTAAACAGTATTAATAAATGTAAACAGTGAATGTAAACAGTAGTATGACTATAGGCAGTAATGTAATACAAACATTAGTGCAAATATGAGAAGTAGTGCAAACTGAATGAACACATGACCGAGAGTTTAGTGAATAACCCGTTTGATGACACAGAGTCCAGTGTTAAAAACTTTGTGTTGAGTGGTAATGTGTGAGAAAGTTTTTTGTGTTAAGGCAGTTCAAATGGGAGGGGAGGCAGAGCAGGCAGAGTGTTTAGCATTCTGACTGCCTGATGAACAGAGCTGTCTCTCAGTCTGCTGGTACGAGCCTGGAGACTCCTCAGTCTCCTCCCTGATGGCAGCAGTCTAAAGCGGCTGTGTAGTGGGTGTGTGGGATCACCTGCCATGCGGTGGGCTTTCCGAGTGAGGCGTTTGCTGTGTAAGTCCTGCAGTGAGGGCAAGGAGGTGCCGACGATCTTCTCAGCTGCTTTCACGATGCGCTGGAGGCTCTTGCGGCAGGATGCAGTGCATGCACCAAACCACACAGTGATGCAGCTGGTCAGGACACTTTCTATGGCACCTCTGTAGAAGGTGCACATGATGGAGGTTGAAGCTCCAGCCCTTTTCAGCTTGCGGAGAAAGTAGAGGCGCTGGTGAGCCTTCTTCGCCAGTGCTGCAGTGTTCCTGCTCCAGGACAGGTCCTTTGAGACGTGCACTCCCAGGAACTTGGTGCTGTCCACTCTCTCCACTGCGGTGCTGTTGATGGTCAGAGGGGCATGTTGTGCATCCCTCTTCCTGAAGTCCACGACAATCTCCTTTGTCTTCTCCACGTTGAGAGTGAGATTGTTGTGTCCGCACCACAAGGCCAAGCGGCTCACCTCGTTCCTGTAGTCCGTCTCATCGTTGTTGCTGATGAGACCCACCACTGTTGTGTCGTCCGCAAACTTGATGAAGTGGTTGGAGCTGTACGATGGTGTGCAGTCGTGTGTTAGCAGGGTGAATAGAAGGGGGCTCAGCACACATCCTTGTGGGGCCCCTGTGTTCAATGTGATGGTGCTAGATGTGTTACTCCCGATCCGTACTGTCTGTGGTCTCCCGGTCAGGAAGTCTAGCAGCCAGTTACACATTGAGGTGTTCAGCCCCAGACTGTCCAGTTTATGGATGAGCTGTTGGGGGATGATGGTGTTGAATGCCGAGCTGAAGTCGATGAACAGCATTCTAACATAAGAGTCCTTCGTGTCCAGATGTGTGAGAGCTGTGTGGAGGGCAGAGGAGATGGCATCGTCGGTTGAGCGATTAGGTCGGTATGCAAATTGGAAGGGATCCAGGGAGGCAGGGAGGACAGATGTGATGCTTTTCATGACTAGCCGTTCAAAGCACTTCATCAGGATGGGGGTGAGTGCTACTGGGCGATAGTCATTGAGGCATGCGGGCGTTGCCTTCTTTGGGACAGGGATGATGGTGGTGGCTTTGAAACAGGTGGGGACGATCATGGTGCACTAAGATTCATAACTGGTTGTGATTATCGTACCCACCACTGCACCCTGTATTCACTGGTTAACTGGACATCATTAACCTCACACAGACTCTTCCACTGGTACATTTTCATCTTTAAATCACTTCTTGGTCTGCTGCCCTCATACATCTCCTCCTACATGTCTTTGCGTGAGTGCAGCTACAGCGTGCGCTCTCAGGACATGATTACCTGCAGTGTTCCATCAGTGAGGACTGAACTTGGAAAAAGGGCCTTCTCCTACTCCGCTCCTGCTTCATGGAATATCTTACAAAAAGATCTGAAGCTCTCGAACTTGACTTCTCTAAATGGTTTTCAGAATCTGTTGGAATCCTGGCAAAAACCAATGCAGATTTGTTCCTGTCTTTGATTTTATACGTCTACCTTATAATGTTTTGCTAGTTTTTTGATACTTTGTTAAAAAAAAATATATATATATATATTATTATTTTTTTTTTTTTCCTCTCTTTTGTTTTCTATTGTTTATTGTTTGTTTGTTTGTTGTTTATGGAAATTCTACCATTGCTGTTCATTGTTCTTTAGTTTTAGCAGGTCGCTTTCGTAAATGAGCCCATGAGGTTCAAAAGATTTACCTGACTAAATAAAGGTTGAATGAATGAATGAACGAGAGTTATGAAAGACTGTTCAGCTTCAAGACTCCAGACGAGCTTGGATTTTAATTTTCTCATACCCTGTTCCTTAACCATGTTTCGAAGAGAAGTAGTGAGTTCACTGTAATCAGGTATATAATGTCTGCTATACCCCGTCAACCCCAGAAAAGACAACATTTCCTGTACCGTGCTAGGCTTTGGGTGATTCAAAATGGAAACTCTGTGCTCAGGAGAAAGCGTTGTTCCTCGAGCTGAGACTAACCGTCCCAAGAAGGATACCTGGGTGCGGACGGCTTGAAGTTTTGTTTTGCTCACTTTGAAACCCGCATCATGAAGAAGAAGAAGAATGTCATGGGTGGCTTTGAGACAGTCTTCAGGTGATTCTGATGCTATCAATAAATCGTCCACATATTGAAGCAAAGTGGTGCCTTCAGGAAGAGGAAGTTGAACCAACAGGTCTTTTAGTACCTGATTGAATATTCCAGGGGACAATGCAAGCCCCTGAGGGAGACGCGTGTATCGGTACTGTTGGCCATTAAAAGTGAAAGAGAAAATGTCTCGTACATCATTTGACAAAGGGAGACAAAAGAAGGCATTGGCCAAGTCAATGCAAGTGAACCATTTCTGTTTTGGATTCAAGTTTGTTAACGCCACGTATGGATTTGGAACAGGGCAGGTGGGAGTCTTAAGGATTGCATTAATTGACCTAAGGTCATGCACCATTCTGTACTTTCCTGTACCTGCTTTCTCGACTGGCAAAATGGGAGTATTCCACTGTGAATTAGACGGTTCTAATACTCCTGCATTTAGCAACCCCCAAACCGTATTGCTCAGCCCCTCTGCGGCTTCTGGCTTATGTGAGTATTGATACAACCATATTGGCTCAGTGGAGAGAAGTTCAAAAGTGATGGGATCACAGTTTACTAATCCCACATCCTCTGGACCTTGAGACCAAAGGGATTGTGGGAGCGTATCAAGCATGGCAGGGACCTCTGTGTGATCAGTCTTTTCCCTGCCATGTTCTCTTGAAATAAGTTCATGATCTAATTTTCCCAAATCCTGAGCTGAAACATCAATAATATAGCAATCTGTTGATGGTGAAAAAGCAACTGATGGAAGCTGTGTGGGACACCAATCAAGTGCGTCCATGACTGTTTTTACCATGGGTCCTAAATCCTTAGCCTGGTGTGAAGGTGAAAGAGCAAGTGAGACATGTGGTGCTGCTTCAGATGACATCCTATACCATTCAAGTTGAGATGGTGATAGGGTGACATGTGAGGCCACCCCCTGAGGACCTACAATGATCTTATCTGAGGTCAAAACCCACTCAGTATCTTGCAAAGTAGAGGCAAAATGCTCTCTAAAACAGTCATCAGAGTCACGGTCATAAAAGAGTGTCAGATGTAAAGGATCTGGAGGGGGAACATAGGGTCGCAGAGCATCAAGCCATGGCTTCCAAGACAAGTACGCAGAGTAGATGCCCAGTTGCTGTGTTGTTTCAGGGCGTAGCAAAGCCCAGTAGATGTCAGCGACCTCCTCCTGCGTTGGTTTAAGCAGACATTGTGAGGCTGGAGAGGAAGATGATTGTGAACAAGTCCAACAAGTCCCATTGGGCAGAGTGACCTTCAGCCCAGTTGGTTCACACAAAATGGTCGCCCCCATCTTTTTCAACAAGTCTCTACCCAGCAGGTTTACCGGTACATCCTTGGACAGAACAAAAGGATGAGTCAAAGACTGCGGTCCTGCTGTGATTAGGAGAGGTTCAGTTAAATGCAGTTTTTGTTGCACCCCAGAGAAGCCTACCACTGACACCGTGTCAGATGTGGCGTGTTCAGAAAAGTCCAGGTCATTCAACGTGGAGTATGTGGCACCTGTGTCCACCAAGAAGGACAAGTCCTTGTTCATGACTTTCATCCGTATCATAGGGTCTGCACCTCCCCCTATGGACTGGTTTCTCTGTGGGGTGTGTCATTGCTGGTATGAAGAGTTGGACCCTGAGCCATGGGCCCACTCTCTTTGTAGAGCCGGGTGCTGGCCAGCTGGAGCCATCTGTGAGTTGGGAGCTGAGTGAAGGCGTCCTTCCCTCTGTGACTGTGCTTGTTTGTGAAAACAGTCACGGGCCCAATGTCCTGGCTTTAGACAAAAATGGCAGACATCTTGTGCTCTGTTTCCCTGCAGGTTACCTCGGCTATAGCCCCTGCCCCGAGCTCTTCCTCCTCTCCTCCACTGCCCCCTGACCGGACCCTGAGATGAGTTATTATAATATGGCTGGGGTGCCGTGTGCTGCTGTGGGGTGGTAAACACACCTTCCTTCCCAGCAACCATCTGTTTGGCCTCTTTCTTTGATTGCACCACATCTCTAGCTTGCTTTAGTTGTAATTTCAGCAGCTGAGTTTGCATATCTTTTAAATCAGCTGAGCTTTTCACTTCCTCATCTGCAGCTTCCTGCAGATGGTGAGTGAGATGACGTTCCCATTTTTCTGCGTCTGCAGTGGGAAGGTCAGGATTTGTTTTCATTGCTTTACTGACAGCTGCTGGAACACCATCAAGGATAGCTTGTCTAAAGAAATATCTCTGTCCCGCACCTTGTCCGTGGCAGTGAGTTCTATCATGCCATTCTTGCTTACACTGATCTAAATAAACTGTGGGGTTCTGTCCAAGTTTCCAATGAAACTTAGGCACACCTGAACCCTCTGGGAGCGGGTAAGCCTCCCTAAGGGCTCCTGCGAACCTATTTAAGTGATTTGTCATGGGTTCTGATTCGAGAACTGTGCGATTCCAACCTGCTGCCCGTTCCAATTCATCCATCCTGGTGGAAGTTACACATCTTCCCAACAAAGCTCTCACATCCCCTACTGCCAATGTGATCCCTTTAGTGAGGCTGTCCACTGAGTTCAACCATTTGCTGCCCCCCTCTGTTAGGGGGGGCAATTTCTCCACCAAGGCCTGAATGTCTCCCAAAGCAAAAGGTTTGTACCTGACTTGTGTACCTGCTTGGAACAAGGGATAGCTGCTGCTGGAAAGAGGACAATTTTCAAACCCTTGCGTCTCCTCGTGCTCCATAAGACTGGATGTACTGGGGTGTGCTGTTACAGGAAGTGGTGTACTGGTGTTTTCCATCCGATTGGATGGAAGAGTAAGAGAGGTTATAACCTTTGAAGTGATCTGAAGAGGGCCTTCGGTCAAGGGGGGGTTCCTGGGCCTTGATGTGTTGTGGGATGTCAGATTTAACATCCTGTCAGTTAATTCAGGCCTGTTTCCCTATCCAGGAGCGTCAGGAGGAACATATCCTTGCCCTGATGTCTCACTTAAGGTGAGCGAGAGGGGCTCTTGGGCCACTGGGTGGTAAAACGACACCTGTGACCTTGGGGGGGTTATTGGAGAGAAGGGAGGAGGGGTTATAGACATTGAGCTGGCAGCTGCCTTTTGGGACCCATGTGTGTTCATAAAGTCTCTGAAATCTGATGCACTCACTGATCCCACCTCATTCTTAGTAACCAGATTCTCTGGAATTCTCTCGCTCCAAGGTGGAAGGAGCTTCCTCTATCTTTACTACGCCCCCTTCTACATGATATATTGGGTACATGCTTTTTACCGATGGTGCTGGTGAGGTGCTGTTATAGGGTAGAGGCTCAAGACTTCCTGTTTTTTCACTCTTCTCCATAGTCAGTAAATGTAACACTCCTTGTGCTATTAAAACCAGTTTAAACCACTCTTTGCAACTGCTGTCTGATGCAGTCAACAATTTTCTATATTTCCCTTTTTGTAAAGCATTGGCCTCTTTCTTTTGCTTTTCAAACTCCTCTGTTTCTTCTTTACACTTCCTGATTTTTTCCCATATTAAACTCACCACGTTACTTTTGCCTGTCTTGTCATTTATTTCCTCTAATTTTTTTAAGAGCTGTTTTTCCTGTTTTCTGTCCTGCACTGACATGGTTATTGCCTGTGTTATGATCTTTTTTTGTTCTTCTATGGGTTTAAATAAAACGCTCCCGCACTTCTGACTAAAATTTCCCTCCATTTCAGTTTGTATGTCTTTGCTCATTCTCACAGTAAAACATGCAGACATCATACAGCTATTATCTTTATTGTCACAGGAACCAGGACTCAGCCGGAATTATTTTTTCTTCCTCTTCCACACACACACGCTGGCCTTATAATTCAACAAGACTTACAACACATAAGACTGACCAGCTCACGTTGGCCTTATAACTCACAGGACAGACAACAGATAAACAGACCAGCCCAACAGGCACGCGGAGCTCTGACGCCAGAAACATCAGCAATGAAAAAAAGAATTTTTTTTAGAACCTTTTGAGTGTAACATAAGATTGGTTTGACGTGTGTTGACTCCTCACAGTGCCCGTACCCTCACTGGTTTAGAACATAAAAAAAGATTTAGTATTCTGTGACTAATTTTATTCTATTTTTAACTGGTCCAGATTTGGAACTCTTATCGAGTTATTTTATCAGCGAAAGTCAGCGCGTTTTCCTCAATTTCTCACTCAGTCCCACACTTTATTTATTTTATTTGTTTGTGGGTTTGATTTTTCAATACCTTTATTCCTAGTGTATTATAACGTATTTACGCATGGTAATATACAAATACACCACCTCACCAGATCCCGCCTCTACTTAATCATAAATCAAATTATAAGTAGATTTAATTGACACTGTTTTATAGTTAGCCACAAAACCTAACGAGATACAGTAACTCAGTCTAGGGTTACAGGAGTGAGGCGAATATTTATTCTAAGACCCCACTCCCCCTCAACCAGGTGGACCCGTCGGACCTCCTGGTGGCGCGACCACTGCGTGTTTTTACTCTGGGATCTGGAGTCTTGGCTGGAACTTATAATTCTACTTTTAATTGTAACATTCTTTTTTTCTTTTTACACGTATTAACCCTAGAGTCCAACACACTGAGTGAAATTTGCCTATAAATAATAATAATAATGTCTATTCCTGTCATCTGCGTATGTTTCCCATACACAGATGAAATTCGTCTCTGCATTTAACCCAACCACCTACCAGGTGGTGCAGTGAGCAGCCCGAAAGCGCCCGGGGAGCTGGAGAAATAGGTGTGCACTCATAGACACCCCAAGCTGGGTAGTGGCCGGGGCGCGAACCCACGACCTTCGGATCCGTAGTCAAAAGCCCTGCCACTAGACCATCTTGGCTCTATAAAATTTCCAATCACAGATTTCGTTTAAACAGGAATCTGCCCAGCTAGCAAGCAAATGTTCAGATGACGTTCAGTGAACGTCGTCTTAAGGTCGAATGTCGAATGTTCAGGACCCAACGTTGTCTGAACGTTGCCTGAACGTTAACCCTGAACGTTAATGCTGAACCTTCACTCACTGTAAGAAAAAAAAATTGGTGTAATTTCATTCAATTAGTTCTTACACCTTTGAAACTTTAACGGTTGTTATTATTTATGACCAAATCTCTATTTTTGTTTTGTTACAAAAAGTGTGCACTTCTGACATTGTCTGAACATTGCCTGAACATTGTCTGAACATTGTCTGAACATTGCCTGAACATTGTCTGAACATTGTCTGAACATTGCCTGAACATTGTCTGAACATTGTCTGAACATTGCCTGAACATTGTCTGAACATTGTCTGAACATTGCCTGAACATTGTCTGAACATTGTCTGAACATTGTCTGAACATTGTCTGAACATTGTCTGAACATTGTTTGAACATTGTCTGAACATTGTCTGAACATTGTTTGAACATTATCTGAACGTTGTCTGAACGTTTCCTGAACGTTAACGCTGAACGTTCACTCACTGTAAGAAAAAAAAATTGGTGTAATATCATTCACTTATTTCTTACATCTTTGACACTTTAATGGTTGTTATAATTTATGACCAAATCTCTATTTTTGTTTTGTTACAAAAGGTGTGCACTTCTGACATTGTCTGAACATTGTCTGAACATTGTCTGAACGTTCACTATGAACATTCACTTGACATGACAATCATGTTTACTGTGACTTCTTTAATCAGTCTTTATATCTTCAATAGAGCAATGGGCCCACGTACGAGACCCCCACTCATATGGGTTCTTTATCTATAACCATAATTACATGGTTATTATTGTCACCAGATCTCTATCTTTGTCTTGTTATAAAAAGTTTGCCCTTCTGATTTTGTCTTATCACTGTAAACTATCAATTGCTGTGAAAAACAAATGTTTGCTGTGATCATTTAATCAGTTTTTTTTTATATTTAAAATCTATGGTTATTGTCACTAAATCTTTATTTTTGTCTTGATATGAAGTGCACTGACGTTTTCTTAATGTTTGCTTAAGAAAAAAAAACAAGTGGCATATTTTTATTTAATTAGTTTTTTAATCTTTAAAACTTTAATGGTCATTAATTACAGTGTTGGGTGTAACGCGTTACTTAGTAACGCGTTACAGTAATCACATTACATTTTTCAGCAACGTGGTAGTGTAACGCACTACTTTGAAAATGCCTGTAATATATTACAGTTACTAACAAAACCTTACATTAGTTACTTGCGTTACAATCAGGACCTTTAGGAGAATAGTTTTTAAAAAATATATTTAATTTACCTTTCGGAGAAAAGTTGTGGGACGACGGAGCAGACGCATGACTGTCACGGGGAGAAAACAAAGACGTACGCGATGACGTCGGAACGTCATACGTCAACGTACATAGACATATAGGACTGGTACATAGACGTAGATTGGAGGGAATGAATGAACAACATGGCGGAGATGGAGGAGAACGCGGCGATTTCATTTTATGGATGGAAGTATTCACATTATTTTTCTTTTGTCGCGAGAAATTTACAAAGACAACACGCTAATGCTAAGCTAGTTGCTAAAGAGCTGCAGAGGGATGGTGAAGCAAGTTTGATGCCGCCACCGTGTAAGCAGGCTCGGCTTGAATTTCACCGCCAGGCATCCACTACAAAGGCTGAGGTAAACAAACTTGTAGCAGCGTACGTAGTGAATGAAGTGTTGCCAATTTCAACAGTTGAGTCCCCGTATTTCCGGAGAATTCTGAGCAAAATATAGACAACAGGAGGTGAACTGGTATCGTCAGACAGAAAAACGTTTTCAATGTACCAGTGTTATGTGAAGATGGAAAATTAACTGAAAAAAAAACGTTTGAGGGCTTTGAGTATGTGTCAACTACTGCAGATATTTGGACCTGTCATAACAAAAGTTTTTTGGGCATGACAGCACATTGGATCAACCCAGCCAACTTTAAAAGAGAAAAGGCTGCTATTGCCTGCAAACGGATAAGAAAAATCCAAAAATTAATACAGGTTAAATCTCAGGTCTTAGAGTAATCCGAAAGTAATGTAACTAAGTTACTTTCAGAACTGAGTAACTAAGTAGTGTAATATGTTACTTTTTTTAAAAGTAACTTGTAATGTGTAACTAATTACTTATTTTGGGTAACTACCCCAACACTGATTAATTATTATCACCAAATCTCTATTTTTGTTTTGAAGTGCACTTCTTGTCTGTTGTCTGAACGTTCACTCTGGACATTCAATGTGAAAAAACATGTTTGGTGTGATTTAATTTAAAGAGTATACAGTAGTACAAACATAATGGTTGTTATTATTTATCACCAAATCTCTATTTCTGCGTTGTTGTAAAAAACTGTACACTTCTGTTAGTTAGATGTTTAAGAGAGGGTTTAGGACCCTCTATTCTCCCACAGTACTTCTCTCAGTTAAACTCTGGAACCAGCTAGAGTACTTCTCTGGTGCCAGAAAATGGCTTCCATTAACTCCTGTTTATCCCCCCAGAAGCAAAACTTGTTGTTCTGGTGGTTTGATTGAACACTGTGACAGTTGAGGGTGGGCAATCACAACCCCCACTGTTGGTTGGAGGCCCTTTCATTGGCCCTTTGATTTCTCCCAGGATGCCTTGTGGTGAAGGTTTCCCATCATTGCCACCATTTTAGTTTGTTTGGTTCAAAACAGAGGAGCACCGCCCTGCAGCTGGATCTTGATGCTTGAACCAAATCCAAATCCCTGGTCAGCAGATACCAACAAGAAAGGTAAGGGCTTGAGGCCTTGTGCTCCTAACCCCAGTTGAATAATGAAGGTTTGTGTTTGCTCATTAAATTATTCTGAATTAATTATAATTTATAAGCTGCTTCCAAGTTACACCAAGACAGGTTTAAGGCTTTCAAACATAATGGTTGTTATTATTTATCACCAAATCTCTATTTCTGCGTTGTTGTAAAAAACTGTACACTTCTGTTAGTTAGATGTTTAAGAGAGGGTTTAGGACCCTCTATTCTCCCACAGTACTTCTCTCAGTTAAACTCTGGAACCAGCTAGAGTACTTCTCTGGTGCCAGAAAATGGCTTCCATTAACTCCTGTTTATCCCCCCAGAAGCAAAACTTGTTGTTCTGGTGGTTTGATTGAACACTGTGACAGTTGAGGGTGGGCAATCACAACCCCCACTGTTGGTTGGAGGCCCTTTCATTGGCCCTTTGATTTCTCCCAGGATGCCTTGTGGTGAAGGTTTCCCATCATTGCCACCATTTTAGTTTGTTTGGTTCAACACAGAGGAGCACCGCCCTGCAGCTGGATCTTGATGCTTGAACCAAATCCAAATCCCTGGTCAGCAGATACCAACAAGAAAGGTAAGGGCTTGAGGCCTTGTGCTCCTAACCCCAGTTGAATAATGAAGGTTTGTGTTTGCTCATTAAATTATTCTGAATTAATTATAATTTATAAGCTGCTTCCAAGTTACACCAAGACAGGTTTAAGGCTTTTGAACTGCAACTTCAGATGTTTTACTTAATTTCAGAGTTAGCTAGCCTCAAAAATATTTGAGTTTTGCTTCTAAAGCTAAAACTTTCTCCAGTGAACAGCTGTTTCCTCAGCATCTGTTCTAGATGTTCTGTAACCGTCAGACTGTGGTTCTGCTGGAACTTTAAAACAGAACGCAGCTCACCCCGTCATTCCCGTCTCTCTGTTTCATCGGGTTTGGGTTTAGGAGTCCTATGACGGTGCCTGAATCCCTCTTCCAGTGCTCCTTGTGGACTTTGCCGAACAGGAAGAGAGAAACGAACACATCCAGGTTGTGGAGGTCACTTACGCAGCGACTCTCAACAGATCAGCTGACAAGAACTACATAAACTCTGAGACCGGTGAGAGTTTAAAGCAAACACAAAGCTTCTGAACGGTTTGAACCGTACAGATCGAAAGAGTTCACTCAGCTGGATAAGTTGAAGAAACTTGAGACGTTCAAGTGGAAAGATTATTTTTACTTTTTTAACCTTTTTCACTACAGACTTGAGACTTGAACTGTTGTCCCGGATCCCCCCATCCCCCAATGCTGTTATTGCATGAGCACCCTGTGAGTCATCAAGGCCCCTAATGACCGTCAGGCTGATGTTCCTCATTTGCATGTGAACAAACTGTTTTGATTGACATTGTTAAACCTGTTTGTCCAGTAAGTGGTGGAACTGAAACTGAGGCTTGGGGTTAGGGTTAAACTCTCATTGACAATGGCAAAAAACATTTATTCTGTTCCTAAATCTACTCTTTGGAGACGAACTCATCTTGCTGCCAAGCGGAAATTTAAGTGTTTAGATGATGACCAAGATGATTCTCAAGATTTTGTTAAAAATTCTCCTGCATTTCAGCATGAAGTCATTGCCATGCATAGTGAACACAGTGAATCACGTGAAAGTTCTGACTCTCTTCATGATGATGATGATGGCACCAATGAACCAGAAACTGTAGATATTCCTGTAAATGGGTCCTTTTCAGATGATGATCATGGCAGTATTAATTCAGACCATCATGCCAATCATTCTTATGATTTTCCCTCTGAATTGGATGTTCACATTGCACATAACTCTGAACTTGAACCAGATCGCTCAACAGATTGTTCTTCCTTGGATACTGACGGTGAACAAGAAGTGTGCTTGGGTGACAATCTTGCAGACTGGGCAGTCAGATTTCAAACAAAACATGTCGCTCTCTCCAGTATCTTGAAAATTCTTAGAAAGTCTGGACATCCTGATCTTCCCAAGGATGCAAGAACCTTGCTGAAGACAGATTCCACCTACGCTTCAAAAATCATGAACATTGCTGGTGGTTCATACTATCACTTCGGTGTAGAAAAGGGTGTCATTGAAAAACTCCAAATGTATCAACACCATAGCCTATTCAGTTTAATTGACAAGATTTCATTGCAGATAAACATTGATGGTCTTCCATTATTCAAAAGTGCTTCTGATCAGTTCTGGCCAATTTTGGGTTTAGTTGAGGAGCTTCCCCATAAAGACCCCTTCATAATAGGCTTGTTTTGTGGCAAACATAAGCCTACTGATGTTGGTGAATACCTTGAGCAGTTCATAGCAGAAATGGTGAGTCTTTGTGGAAGTGGTATTGCATTTGCTGGTCACTGTTACCAAGTAACAATTTCCACTGTAATCTGTGATGCACCTGCACGTTCATTTGTGAAATGTGTAAAGGGGCATTCTGGTTATTTTGGTTGTGATAAATGTAAGCAGAGTGGTGTCTATTGTGAACGAAGAGTGACATTCCCTGAAACTGATGCTGAACTGAGAGAGGATGGAGAATTTGTTGTAGTGGATGAAGATGATGAACACCACACAGGTCCTTGTCATTGGAGTGCTCTTGGCATGGGTATGGTTACTCAATTCCCCTTAGACTATATGCATTTAGCATGTTTGGGTGTCATGAGAAAGCTGATTAATTTGTGGAAATCAGGCTTTGGTGCTACCCGTCTTGGTCCCACACAGATTGGTACCATTTCCAAGTCATTGGACATGTTGAAGGCTTTAGTTCCTAAGGAATTTGCACGCAAACCACGCTCTCTTTGGGATGTAGATAGGTGGAAAGCCACTGAGTTCCGGCAGTTTCTGCTATATACTGGACCAGTTGTTTTGCTGAAAGTACTTGATGGTGCAATGTACCAGAACTTTATGATGTTTTCTGTAGCAATGCGTTGCTTACTCTCACCAGCACTGTGCATAGACTATTGCCAATTTGCACGTCAACTTCTAGTTCAGTTTGTTGAGCATTTTGGCCGTTTGTATGGGCAGAGAAACTTGGTTTATAATGTCCATTGCCTCATCCATTTACCAGATGAAGTTATCTTGCATGGTTGTTTGGAGAATATTTCAGCATTCCCTTTTGAGAATTTTCTTGGGAAAATAAAGCACATGCTTAGGAAACCAAATTCTGTCTTGCCACAAATCATAAGGAGACTATCAGAGAAAAAAGCAACTTTCCAAGTTGATCTGCATGAGGTGAACGTGGCAAAAAGGCAGCATTTTAATGGTCCACTGCCTTTGGGTGGCAATGTGCTTGCCTATGAGCAGTACAGACAACTGCACTTGGATTTGGGATGCATTACATCCACAGATGGAGATAACTGTGTGCAGGTGAATGGACAGGTTGGTTTGGTCCAGAACATTGTTTCATGTGGTGATGAACAGTTTGTGCTTGTTCAATTTTTTGGCAAGTGTGGTGATTACTTCACCTACCCTGTGAGTTCTAGGGCTTTGTCAATTTATCGAGTGGCTCACTTGAGATCAGAGCAGGAACTAGTGGGAGCTAATGACATCACATGTAAATGTGCTCTTTTCCCCGAAGAAGGCAAACCTACCGGTACATTTGTGGCACTGCCTCTGCTGCATTCATTATCAAACACTAATCCAAATTATTAAAACTTTCAGTTTTAATTGGCATTCAGGTCTATGTGGCTGTATTTCATTTTTTATCTTTGGCTTCAAGTACATTTAGTAATCAGTTTTCTGTGTTTTATTTTATTTTTTATTTTTTTGGGGTGGGGGGTCATATGTTAGAATAAAACACTGACTGATGCTGACAGTAAAAGACTGCTCTCTTTACAAGCACCACAAACTTAGTTTCCACCAAACCGTCTTCCTCCATACACCTGCTCCTGTTTTCAGGAGACAGGGTGAGGATAGACTTAGGGTAACGTATCAATTTTTTGCTTTGCTGTTGGTGCTCGGCAATTTGTTTGTTTGCGGAATTTCTTCTTCAACTAACCAGATTATCGACCTTTGCACTGTGCTACTTCTAGTCCTAAATCACCCTTGGCTTGATATAGTTTGTTTGTATTGGGACAGTGCTTAAAACATATTTTATTTTTCAACACTTCTTGGTTTTATTTGTGTATTTCGGGATCTTGTAGCCCTTGCTAACGTTTGCTTAGCATCATGACTACTTCTTCTCCGACCTCGGCTTTCCTCACTTGCTCCATGTGTGAAATGTTTAGCTCATCCCCTGCCTCCTTTTGCCATGGTAACATATGTATTAAATGTGGAGTTATGGCAGCTTTAGAGGCGAGGCTGTCTGAATTAGAAGCTCGGCTATGGCTGGCTTCTTCTTTAGATATAGTTCTTTTTTTCTGTACAGTGCCCTGTGACAATGTATGTAGTGACTTGGCGTTATATAAATAAACTGAACTTGAACTTTTCATTACAACATGCTTGGGTTCCTTTTTGGCATTTTTCATTGGCACATCAAAACCAAGGGGACCTAGAGCCCTGCTTGCACTCACCACATTCATATTGCACACCACCGGGACCATGTCTTTCAGAAAAATTATAAACAATTATCTTGTCTGATCTGCTGGTGTTTTGTTGGTCTTGTTATTTTTTGTGGGTGTGTGTTTCATAGGAATGGCTTATTCTGTGGTGGAGTTCCAAGTCAAAGACATCGTCAATGGTGAAGAGCAGGTCACAAAAGAGGTTGAGATTGTGGCATCATCCTGGATCCATGGTGATGACAAGCTCTGCTGGTGGCCAGGTAGCTGCAGTAGTTTGTCAGCAGAAAAGATGGCCAGAAGAAGAGTGGAGGTCAGAGACCCATCTAAATGGAACCAGTACGGGATAAAAATTCTTCATCGTACTGGTAAGTGCTGTTATTCATACTGATACAGTATTTGAATGTTTGCTTTAATACATTTGGTAAAAGTAATAACTACTTTTGGTTATGTTGTTTCAGATGACTACGTGCAGGCAAGACAGAAATGTCGCCTGGCTGAGGTAACATGACACCGAAACTGAAAATGAGGCTGTGGAGAGCAAGGGTAAACGAAAAAGGAAGGAAGTTATGAATTTGGAGTAACTGACCTCAAAACATTTTGTTAACTGCAAATAAAAAAGGATTGATTCATGGTTTTCTTTGAAATGGACCTTGTTGTGATGCTTATATGTAATTTCTTTAAATAAAGAAAAACCTGACTTTAGTTGACGCTTAAAAATATGCATGCTAATTAAGAATCAAGGCACAAAACTTACTGTAATTTAATAAATCATGCTGAAGTTTATTCATTTTTTTATTGAATGTTTGTCTGTTACAGGCAAGCTCAGGTCTATTCCAGTTCCGAGAATGAGGAGGAGGACAATCGCAGACCCCAAAAAATTCTACCAAGACCCCCAGCTCCCCCTAAACCCCCAAGTTTCAGGCGTGAATCAGCACAATTCTTGCCATCCACGCATTCTGCACCCTCACCAGCTCTGCGAACACCAGTAAGGCCACCAGCTCCACATACACCT
>JBBPBX010079342.1:0-16410 GCA_038048925.1 Garcialebias charrua
ATCTGTAAACACAGTTCAGACACAAATGCTGCTTAAAGCTCTATCAGGCAAAAAATAAAAACTGGCCAGATGTGAACACCCTCCAGAACCGCTGGAAGCTCGTTTAAAATGGGCTGAGACAAAGTGGAGAACAGTTCTGTGGTCAGAACTTCAGATGTGGAGATTATTTTTGAAAGCAATGGAAAGAAAGCCTGCCTCCCTGATGGTATATGGGTGCATAAGAAGTCTGAAGCCATGTTGTTCCTTCCCAATGACACAATCTTGAACCACTGCGTCGACCTTTCTGCTCTAGCCCTGTCTGAAAAACAAAAAGTCACAAATCTGGGAGTGATAATGGATCCTTCCATGTAACTCAACAGTCATGTAAACATGATCGTTAAATCCTGTTTTTTCCAGCTGAGGCGTCTGTCTAAGCTGAAGCTCATATTATCCAAAAATAACCTGGAGACAGTAATTCACGCATTTATTACATCTAGGCTGGATTACTGCAATTCACTCCTGTTTGGTATCAGTCAGACACCATTGCACGATTACAACTGGTCCAGAACGCAGCAGCCCGATTTTTAACCAGCACAGGCAAAACAGAGCACATTACACCAGTCTTGACCTCCCTACACTGGCTCATCTTCACATCCAGTTCAAAATTCTCCTGTATGTCTACAAATTGCTGAACGGTCTCGCCCCAGCCTCTCTCTTTGATTTGATACACCTTTATGTCCCATCACCTGCATTGAGGTCAGAGGACCAGTTACTTAGTTCCAGGAACTCGTCTTAAACACAGAGGTGACAGGACCTTCTCTGTAGCAGGCCCAAGACTTTGGAATGAGTTACCTCTGCTCGTCAGACAGGCCCCCTCCCTCTCGGTTTTCAAATCCCGTTTAAAAACCCATTTCTAATCTGTTGCTTTCAACACCAGCTGATCTGTGTTTGGTCGTTTTATTTATGATCTGCAATGATCTTATGTCTGTTTTTTGTACT
Organism: Garcialebias charrua; assembly: GCA_038048925.1. Lineage (NCBI taxonomy): Eukaryota > Metazoa > Chordata > Actinopteri > Cyprinodontiformes > Rivulidae > Garcialebias > Garcialebias charrua. The sequence goes on from JBBPBX010079342.1 coordinate 979, forward strand.
TCATTTTGTGTGTTGCCTGTTGTTTGTTTGTTTGTTTGTACAGCACTTTGGTCTGGCCTTGTCGCTGTTTAAAGTGCTCTATAAATAAAATTGGTATGGTTTTAGTGTCTTTGTCATGGGCAGCGAAAAGTATACACAAATTTTTAAAATATGAGGTAAACAACTGCAGACCTTTGGTAAATTAAAGTTTTTTCTAAATGAGTTGTAGAAAAGAGTTTTGATTCAACAACAACAACAACAACAACAACAACAACAACAACAACAACAACAACAACAACAACAACAACAACAACAACAACAACCGTTAGCTAACATTAGCAGTGACAGCAGCTAGCAGCTAACATTAGCAGCGCAGGAGCTACATGAGCTGAAACTGTCCAAGCCAAAACAAACTGTGTTGTGACAGTTGATCCGGTCCGTGTGACAGCAGCTTACAGACGGGTGGTTTCATGATTCACGGGCTGGCACACTCCGGTTCTGACACTTATGTAACGTGTCGGGACGTGGTGGGATTTAGCAGGTTTGGGTGTGTACAGCTAACGAGGCTAGCCGCATGACGTTTGTCCGCCTCAACGATCGAACCGGGTTGTTGTTGACCACAAAGGACCAGTAGTACATGTACTGTGTTAGCGACCTGGCAGAGCTCATCCAACCGGGTGATTCAACAGTTCTTAACTACCAGGCCGTGAAGAGCTGTTAGCTAGCAGGCTGAATGTTTAGCTAGGGCCGCTCGCTTCGGGAGGAGCCCTCCGGTTAGCCTTTAGCTACTCACCTAGCAAAAGAAAAGAAGTGTGGGTGAAGAACGAGGCGTTTCCGGGACAATGTCTTCAGCTCTTCAATGTCTCTTCACAAAGTATCCAGTGAGACACAGTCAGGACAGATTTCATGAAGCTCCGCTGTCTCTCCCACTTCTTTCAACTTCCCTTTTGTACGGAGGACGATGACAGACCAAGTATGGCAGGCCGTTGTAGTATATATTCAAAACACCGGTACGGCATTACTCTTGATAACTACTAAAAGCTTTACTAAATATTATTTTATGAGTAAATTTATTAATAATTTTTAATTTTAATAATCAAACTGGCTGTAATTACGGTCACTGGTTGGACATCATTAACTTTTTTTGTTTGTTTAAGAAAATGAATAAAATTAGGTTTCTGGAAAACAATATATAAATTGGTTTGTATCAAAATGTATAGTAAAGTATGATGAGTTATTTATTGTGTAATTTTTTTGTGGATTACTGTTGTTTGAATTGTTTGAATTACTTTTGTTAAAGAAGGGGCAGACATAAGATTTTATCTGCTTCCTTTGTTTATGTTTATGTTTATGTTTATTAAATTTGTTCTTTTTTTTTTACAAAAGAAACAATACTGAAGACAATCTCATAAATGATAATGTACAAAATATAAAAAAATGAAAGGTAGCAGAAAGAAGAATAAATCTTATTATATCTGCCCCTTATTTCCAACAATCAGATTAAACAATAATAATCAACCATGTAAACAATAATAATCTTCAACCAACTTTTTCCAACAATCAGATTAAACAATAATAATCTTCAACCAACAGTACAAAATGACTAACTCTTTCTAATTTTCTAACTAATACAATACACATTACGCTATTTCACATATATTTTTTAACACATTTGTTTTGATCATTTTCTTAAATGTAAACATTGACTTGGCATTTTTAACTACATTCTCCAAGCCATTCCATAATCTAATTCCCTGGATTGAGGTAGAACGTCCCTTCAAACTGGTTCTGAATTGTGGTTTTACAAACATCTCTGTTCCCTTAAGATTATAACAACTTTGTCTTTTAACAAAGTGCATTTGGATATTTAAAGGTAATGCATTATTTTGAGCCCTATACATAACTGATAAAATATTATAGTCTACCAAATCATGGAACTTCAATAACTTCAGTTGATAAAATAATGTACTTGATGGATGACGGTAATGTTTTCTAGTGATAATTCTTACAGCTCTTTTCTGTAATACAAAAATAGGCTTTGTGATTGTTTTACACGCTTTCCCCCAAACATCAATACAATAGATTAAGTGTGGAACAATGATTGTGTTATACAACAAATACAGAGCTTTATCATTCAATAGGTCTCTGACTTTGTACAGTACTGCAATCGATTTAGCTATTTTTATTCTTACAGAATTTATGTGTTGTTTCCATGTCAGTTTGTCATCAATGATAACACCCAAAAACTTCACCTCACTCACTCTACAAATCTCAACACCCTCAATTTTGAGTGGAACATCAACAGTTTTCTTTTTATTACTGAATATCATGTAATTAGTTTTTTCTAGATTTTTTTTTTTAAACCAAGTTTGTATCTTGACAAATTCTGTCTTTATCAATTCCAACATTTGTTCTATATCTTCGCCTGAACAGAAAAATGTGGTATCATCAGCAAAAAGTACACATTTAAGGAGTCCTGACACATTTACCAAGTCATTCACATATAAAATAAATAGCTTTGGTCCAAGTACAGAGCCTTGGGGAACTCCACATGTGATATTACAGAGGTCAGATCTTACATCATTTATTTGTACAAATTGTTTCCTATCTTTTAAGTAGCTAGATACCCACTGTAATGCTGGTCCTCTAATACCATATTTGTTCAGTTTTTCAAGGAGAATGGTGTGATCAATAGTATCGAATGCTTTTTTTAAATCAACAAAAATACTGACACAATATTGTTTTTGATCGACAGCAGTAGTTATTTGTTCCATTAATTCCATGAGAGCCATTGATGTAGAGTTTTTTGATCTAAACCCATACTGACTGTTGCTTAGAATATTTTGTTTATCTATAAATTGGTCTAGTCTGTTCACAAATAGTTTTTCAAGAATTTTTGAAAACTGTGGTAACAAGGATATAGGTCTATAATTGTTGAACACACATTTATCACCATTTTTAAAAAGAGGAACTACCTTAGCTACTTTCATATTATCTGGAAATATTCCTGTTGAAAATGATAAATTACATATGTATGTAAACGGCTCAATAACATGGCTCATTATGTCCTTTACAAACATCATATCCATGTCCACCCAGTCCTTTGATCTCTTGTCTGTAAGATTTTTTACTACATTCATTATTTCCTCTTTGTTAGTTCCATTTAGAAAAATACTATTTGCACAACCTGTAATTGAGTGGATCACATTTTTATCTACTTTTGGTATTTTAGCTGCAAAGCTTGATCCAACATTCACAAAATATTGATTAAATCCATTTACAATTTCATTTTCATCATGAATTTCATCGTTGTCTTTTACAAAATATTTTGAAATACCAGTTTTTGCTTTATGATTCTTCAGGACACTATTCATTACTCGCCATGTTGCTTAACAAATTAAATTGTTAACAATTTAAATAAATAAATAAATAAATAACTTCACGCAGACTCTTCCACTGGTACATTTTCATCTATAAATCACTTCTTGGTCTGCTGCCTTCATACATCTCCTCCTACATGCCTCTGCGTGAGTGCAGCTACAGCGTGCGCTCTCAGGACATCGTTACCTGCAGTGTCCCCTCAGTGCTGACTGAACTTTGCAAACCCCCACTCCTGTTTCCTGGAACACTTTGCAAAAAGATCTGAAGCTGTCGACTTTGACCACTTTAGGGGATTTTAAATACGGTAACTGTTAAGTTCATGGCAAAAACCAACACAGCTGTTTTTAGTATTTTATATCGCTTTGTTGCTGTTTTTCTTTAGTTTTTATATAATCTATTTTATTTTTCATTTTATGTATGCTTTTTACTGTCTATTGTTGTCTGTGCATCTGGGTTCTTGGTTTAAAACAGGTCTCTCCTGTTGATGAGTCCTTGTGGCTCAGTTCATTCATTCAATCTTTATTTATCCAGGTTAGTCTCATTGAGTCATGAGGACTCATTTACAAGAGAGACCTGTTTATTTATCTCCAGTCTTTAGTTTTAGCTACACTTCTGTTACCTTTTAACTTGTGTTCTACTCATTTTAGCTTTTACATATTTGTCACTTGTAGCCTTTTGTGCTGCACTTTACTTAGCTTTTGACAACGTGGACCGAGCCAAGATGGTCTAGTGGCAGGGCTTTTGACTACGGATCCGAAGGTCGCGGGTTCGCGCCCCGGCCACTACCCACCTTGGGGTGTCTATGAGTGCACACCTATTTCTCCAGCTCCCCGGGCGCTTTCGGGCTGCTCACTGCACCACCTGGTAGGTGGTTGGGTTAAATGCAGAGACGAATTTCGTCTGTGTATGGGAACATATGCAGATGACAGGAATAGACATTATTATTATTATTATAAGATCTCAGATATTGGTTTTCTCAGATAATAACACTGTTAGTTGGTTTTCTAATTATCTCTCTGAATTATCTCTCTGATGTGCTTGACACAACAATACTTCATCTAGCTATTTAATCGTCACTAATGGTGTGCCACAAGGCTCAGTTTTAGGACTCACTCTTTTTACAGTTCATACAAATAAATAATGTAGGTCAAAACATTCCTGACGCCTCCTTGCATCTCTATACGCTGACAACACAATTGTTTAACGTTGAGCTAACACAGTTGGCAAGATTTTCCAGCGTCAGCATTTGACCTCATCCAGTCAGACGTGTTCCGTCTCACACTGCTGCTAAATGCTGATAAAACCCAAAGGGCTGTTTTCAAACAGAAAGTTGGTTCCAGCAGTTCTTCCTCCGCTCTCATCCACACTTGCTGTTCCTATTAAGTTTACAAATATTTGGGAATTTTAATTGATGCTCATCCCTCTTTTAAGCCCCATGTTGAAAGCTTTGTTGAATGCTGAATGAATGATACGTCTGTCTTAATATTTTCCTATTTAGCTTTGAAACAGACTTTTGTTACTTTTCTCTTTAACTAAACTTTAGCTACATTTAGCTTCTTTTGCACGTCGGCCAAGCTATTCAGTGATCACAGTAAGGTTGTGGGAAAAAAAATCCTTTAGTGGCACAAGGGCAGGACTGTAGCTCAGTTGGTGGTAGAGCTGTTGCCTCTCAGCAAAAAGGTTGCCGGATCAAATCCCTGCTCCGCACCTGCGCACCAGCCATGACCCAGAAAGAAAGAAGTGCATGGATCATGGATGGATTGTATTATTTATAATCATGGCTGAAGTTATTTAAGTAACGAATCGCTTTTTATTAGTCTTATGGATATCTCTATTTAAAAAACGTTTTTTATTGTCCTTTATAATTATATAAAAATGTTTGGACACAATGTTTATTCTTGGTAGAATTTTTTTTTGTACGTATCTGCAGCATAATCATTTAAAAAGAGACACCAGTTATGGGAATTTAAAGTTTTAGACATGGGACGTGGTAACTCTAAATACTGTATACCGAAAGGCGTTGTGGGTAATGTAGTTCATTTTTGACACAAAAAGTGAACATCTCCATCCCAACGATTATATGATAACTCGTCATGCCCAAACCCCACAATGTCTCCCACAATATTTATTTATAAAAATATTTAATCCCGTTGATTAAAGTGTTTATTTTTAAAACGGTAAAGAAAATGTTTTTGGACATTAAAATTAAATTGTACTTCATTTAAAAAATAAATAAATACAAAAATAAGCGGAACTTTATACTGTCCGGCAGCGTCATGGTTGCTAGGCAACGGAACTCCGACCTCTGAAAACGTTTTTACTCTCAAACCTTTTTGTGCTCGGTGGGCTGTAAAATATCTGTGGAGTAAATAAGACTGGTTTGTCTTGACGTGGATTTAAGATGGATTTGATTGATAAGAACTCGAAGCTAAAATCTGAAGATAGCTGGAAAACGCCGAGGGTAAAACAATTTATATGCTAACTCGTTGTGGTAGCACACAGAAAACGTTTTTCTTTGTGAATAATGTTCTTTTTGTTGTTGTTGTTGTTTTTGTTGTTGTTTTTAAACTGTAGGCTGGGAAATTAAAACCTAGAGGAGACAGTGTAAAGGCCTGCTTACAAGAAATGCCAGGTGTAAGTTTAATTTGTTTATTTGTTATGAAAAGTTAGTGCTGCATACATTAATTATTATTATTATTATTATTAATCTGCTGGTCCCAGCCTCAGACCCACAGCAGCACCCATCCAGAACCAGGAGCCACCAGAGTGCACCAAGGGAAGGAGTCTGACCCGCGCGTTGACTCTCTTGTTCATGGCATCAGAACCAGAAGAACATCCCAGACTGTGAGCTCCACACGAACACACAACCTCTGAGAAGAGGACGAGTACAAATGGCAGCAAAATACCTCCTGAACCGCTGGATGAGTTTCAACGAAACTTTCATTTACAGTAATCTTTGAATGTAACTCCTATAAACCTTTGAGGTCAACCACGTTCAAGATGGCCGCCGCAGCTCAGTGATTTTAGTGCCATATTTTCCGGTCTATAAGTTGCACCTTTTTGCCTAATTTGCATGCCCTGCAACTTATAGAGAGGTGAGACTTGTTTATGGATTTTTTCCCCATGTTTTTAGACCAATTTTTGGCTGACCGTTTTTCATTTTGGCCAAAAATGGTGCAGTACCACTTTTGGCCGCTAGGGGCGCAGGCAGTACCAGTATCGGCCGATATGGTCGCTAAAGAGACCTCTAGTCTGTGTACGTGCAGATGTGGGTGCCTGGAGGCGTTACCTGTGGTTAAACAGTTAAACTGAGACACACTCTTACAATAATGTCAGCTAACAAATATATATTTTTAGGCGTTTCTCTTGCTAAATTTAAACGAAATGCAGGGTTTCTGCTTGCTGCGCGCACACGTATTGTTTCATCAAACGTAGCGAAACTAATATTTAAATCCAGCTCATTTCACAATTACGTTCATTTATTAAGGAAAAGTTTAGCTCAGACACATATTTGCTATAATTTTTAGCAAACAAATAATTGTTTTTACCGTGTTAATCTTCTTAAAGCCTTGCTGTGCGCTCCTGTGGCAGACATTTGCAGCAGAGCTAAACACTCGGTCCACATTTCCAGGTTGTCTCAGCGGTGACGCGTTACGTCGGCGGTGACGTAGGTGCGACCTAATTAAAGGTGCAACATGTTTATGAATTTTTCCAATTTATTGACAATAATTGGACAAAGCGAATTATAGAAAGGTGCGACCTATCAGGCGGAAAATATGGTAAACACAAAAATAGTTATAACTCAACCAGATTTACAAGGACAGAGCAAAAATTTGTTGAGGTAGTTACTGAGAGTCCTTCAAAACACACAATCGGATTATCGCACATCAAGTTAGTTTTGATGTTTGACCAAAACAACTTGTATCTTTTCTCAACACAAAAGGATTTAGGTTTAAAACTCAGGAATAAAAGTTGGAGAAGTGGTCCTCACTTGTTAAAGGGTGGACTGTCCTCCTGGTTGGGAGCGAGTGAAGGAGCTGCTCTGGGTTTTGTTCACGAGTGAGGGAAGAACGGATAGGAGACGGGCAGATCGGTGCAGTTTCAGCAGTATTATTACGTACTCTGTGCCGGTCTGTTGAGGTGAAGAGGGAGCTGAGCTGAGGACACGCACTCTGTTTGCCAGTTTGTTTACACCCTCACCTCATAAACTCTGCACAGTGACCTACATAACTAGATCACAGATACAAGTGGTTGAAATGAGTTTTCTCTGGACTCTTCCTTAGAGGCCGAGAAGTTCAATTATCCAGGTGACTCAGAGTAGAACCGCTGCTCCTCCACATCCAGAGGAGCCAGGTGAGGTGGGTCGGGCTTCTCGTCAGGAAGTTTTCCGGGCATGTCTGCGAGGAGACCACGGGACGGACACTCTTGTGAGACTACGTCTCTCAGCTGGTCTGGAGATGCCTTGGAATCCTCCTGGAAGAGCTAGAGGAGGTTACTGTAGAAAGAGATGTCTTGCTGGATGGACTCTGGCATTAAAGGTGGTGGGTGATATGCATTCCTTCAAAGAATGCTGGGCCTGTATTTAAAAAGTCCAGAAACCCTGTGTGGATCAAAAATGTTACACATTTGCAGCAAACCCAACACTTAAGAGACGTGCGACCTTAATTCAGAATGCTGGGAATTCAACTCCAACTAAAAACTAGCATTCCTTGAAGGTTTGCATATCGCCCGCCATCTTACTGTCAAGGTTTTCAAAAAGATCTCTAACGATCGATGAGGCCTCAGAGTGCGTGTTTGGGTTGACTCTCAGCTACTGTTGTTTTTGTCTTTGGCTGCTTCCCTCTACAGGATTCACCACAGCCAGCAGATGCCCGGGCTCAAAACTGCAGCCTCTGAACTACGAGACTGCAGCATTAACCGCCGAGCTACCGCATCCCCAATGACTCTCAGCTACTACCACACTGTTATGCTCCGTAGAGACAAAACATATTTAATGGACACCGGACACAAAAGAAGGTTTAAATAAAAAAATTATTTAACTAAAATAATCATCTCCAGGCCGCAGGCGAGGTCCTGCAGCTCCCTCTGGACTAGAGCCCACCTTCACCTTCTTCTGGCTCCCCGTGTCACACAAAAAACAAAGTGACAACTGAAAGGTGGACCCGGTGAGTCTGGCCAAAATGAAAATAACGTCGCTCAGGCAGGGCCAACCCTCTACAGGGCCGTCGAAGCTTACCCGAACAGCGATCTACCTGTCCAAAATTTCCTCTAAATAAACAAAAGACGATAACTGGACTACCAAACTCACCTGGTCATGAAAAGTTCTCAAAATAATGAAGAAAACTGGTAACTCACCCACAACAGCTGACCCACCACGGACAGCCACACAAATGTTGCTATTAGTGCCAAAAAAACACTCACATGAGCCACAACGGCTCAAACCCCAATTTCTATGCTGAACTAGAGATTCCACGAGCACTCCAAATGCTCCAACACACAACTCTAATAAAAACTATAGCCCTCACGAGCACGCACCTGCTCATCCACAACTCTCCACAGGAGCTTAATCCAAAATGGCCAGGGTGGACAGAGAACACTCCTGAACACACACACAACACAGCACCGCAGCTGCCTTCAGCAAACTCAGTTACCTTCTGCAATCCTCAGCTTCCTTCAACACAACTCCGCTTCCTTCATCAAACCTCCGTGCCCAGTAGACTTCAGCCTAATGTTTTTATAGGCGTGATCCACAGGGACTCCACTAGAGCTGAGTAATCAAGCCTGATTAAAATCAGGCTGTTTAAAAGGGGTGTGTTCAACATTGAACCAGCAGACTGCAGCCAATATAAACAAAACATAATGTGGTTTAAATATTCACCCACAGGTGCACCACATCTGAGCTCAATATTTGTAAAAGTGACTTGAGTTATAGACAGCTTTGCATCTGCTGAGATGGATTAGCTGTGGTGGCCATCTTGAATTGAGTGGTACATTCAGGGATTACTGTCCGAGTAAATTAAAAAAAAAACTGTCCAGTGGATCACGAGATATTTTGTTAACAAAGAGAATCAAACAAACAGAAAGGTTAGGTGTATTTGTTGTAAGAAGGTCAACACAAGGTCAACAATGCAATGAAATGCTCAGGACGAGAAGATCCGTCTCGACTCGCCACAGCAACAACAAGAAATACAAAGCATGTGAGAAAATACAAAACAAGGCGCCAAACTTGGAAAAAAAAAAACATTAGAACGTTACATGAATAATAATAATAATAATAATGAATTCAATTTATAACGCACTTTTCATTAATGAAAATCTCATGATCGCCTGCCTTTCATGGCGGCAGGCTGTCTTAAGTGTATTTAATGGTAAATGGAGCTTATTTATATAGCGCTTTCCAGCCCCCTGTGAGGAGCCCCAAAGCGCTTTACAATACCAGCCATCCACCCATTCATTCAGACATTCATACACCGGTAGTGGTAGCCTGCCTTGCAAGGCGCCATCCAGACCTACCGGGAGCAACTCGGGGTTAAGTGTCTTGCCCAGGGACACAACGACACATGGTGGGCGGATGCGGGATTCGAACCTCCAACCTTCCGATCAGGGGTCGACTGCCATTACCACTACACCACGGCCGCCACTTTTAACATTTAATGTTATATTTATTATTTCAACACTTATTTCCCACAATAACGATGCTTTTTTTAATGATTCCTACAGGACCTGTTGTTAAATCCTCCTCCGAAGACGATCTTACAGCAGAAGCTGGAAGAACTCAGAGAGTCTGTTTACACTTCGAGGAAGAAGGCTCTGTTGGGTCGGTCCCGTGACCAACACGCTGGTCGCCCCCCCGGGTACGACGACAACACCAGGTTTGGTGTGAAAACGACGAAAGGTGCGTGTAACACGAACGACAACTTAAAATCAAAGATATTTTTAAAACGTGGCGTGATGCAAACGTTGCAACTCAAAGATGTAAAAGTATTTTATTAGTTAACCTCTGACATGTTGAGCTTCTGTTCTTTTAAATGTTTCTTCCAGGTCAGGGCGTTCTGAAAACAACCGAAGAGGTCGAGCAGGACGCTCAGGAGGAACGTGAAGGTTTCATCCGGAGCCACAACTCCTTTCCTGTTGGTAAGAAGCATCACGGTCCACAATGAACCCATCAATCTTTACTCTGAGTTGAACATAAATATCTTTTTTTATTTCTCTCCTCTGCAGGTGAGCAACTGGACAGAAACTATAAGTGGAGTCACTGCAGTAAAGACAGCCGGTTTGGGGTTCAGACGCCGCATTTCAGTGACGGAAGTGACCTCAGGAAAAGTCTGTGTTGGATCGGAGAGCCTCTGAAGTAAACAATGAATCCTAGTTTCATCTAAAACTTTCTTTACTCTGTGTGTTTCTCACGGTTAGTGCTTCCCTCAGGTTTCACGATCCCAACCCTGCTTGGAAGAGATCCGGGAACCAGGACCAACTGGCCCAACAACTGGGCACCACCAGCACGTGGGTTTCATCACGTTCAACTTTTCTGGCTTTAATGAAGGTTTTCCATTAACTGCATTATTTCTGCAGTGTTCGTAGGAGGAAACACTCCGTTCTTCTCCCGCCCGAACACACCTCTGGAAAAGTTTTACCTCCACATCAATACGGTGCTTTATTTATTTATTTGTTTGCAACTAAACCAACGCCGTGACACTTTTCAGCCGAAGGCCGGGGATAATAATCAGTTTTAACCGTCAGGAGTCGGAGACGTCATCCAACCCTCGCAGCTGTACGTGAAAGAACGCGACAGTCGGGTCGGTGCCATCCGAATGCACCTGAAGAAGATCAACTTCAACCACTTCCCCTCCCTGCTGAAGGCTTTCCAGCATTACGACAAAGTAAGATCCCCCGCAGAGAGGAAATGTCACATTTCACAGATTTACAACAGTGTCTCCCTCTGTTAGCAAAATATCTCATGACCAAATGGATGGATTGTTAAGAAACATCCAGGACACTATCATTGGATACATCTGTATCTTTTAGAGCCAATCCAACTCAAGATGATGTCACAGCCATCAGAAAACACGCAATATCTACAAATTGATCAATTTTACAGATGTTGTCAAATCTGAGGTGGTAGTAGTTGAGAGTACTTCAAAAAACATACTCCAGGTACTACTCCTTGTGTGACATCTTTGTTCAAAACTTTAGCAATGACAGTCAACTCAGTCTGTTAGCAAAATATCTCATGACAGAACTGGTCAAACTCGATTGATCACAACGTGATCGGTTCTCGTCCATAACCGATTTCCTTCTGGAGTGAACTCGGTTTACGATTGGATCCCAGCAGACTGACACACGTCGGTTCATTTAGCAGACATTGAGCTATAAGGGTGGTAGTAGCTGAGAGTCAAACAGGCCTCTGATAACATTCTCTTCAAAATAAAACCAAACAAGTCCAACAGAATAGATCTCTAGACTAAAAGTCATGACAGGCGGCGGGCGACATGCAGTCCTTCAACATTAAAGTCAAAGTAAAAAAATTTTTTTTTCATATTTTAGGGGAAATGAAAACGGTGAAACTTCACCGCCATGTTTTGTTGTGACGTTTTATTCTGTCTGTGATCAGAAAGGAAAAGGAGGGATTGACAAAGAGGACCTGCGGGCCGTGTCTGAGGAGTTTCAGCTGGACGCAAACGAGGAGGTCCTGCTCGACCTGATGGACTTCTGCGACGCAGCCGGAGACGGACTGATCAACTTTGTGGAATTTGCCAACTTTCTTAACTGGAAGGACAAGATGCCCATCAGCTGCCACGATCAGCGCGTTCTGACAGCCGGTCGGTGACAGAGGACTTTTTTTTTTACACGTTTATTTGATGTAAAACATGAATGTTTATATTTTGTGCTCTGATCAACATCACACTCTGGTGAAAGTGTAATCCACTCCAACAACACCGTAAATTAAACCATTCAAGTTGGACCTCAAAGTTCTGGCTCAGCTCCAGAGTTGAGTTCAAGCAGAAGTTGTTGGACTTTTTTAAAAAGAGTTTTGTTTTTGTCTGCAGAGCGTCCGTCCAGCACCGATCCAGACAGCACTGACAGGAAGTCAGAACCAGCAGAACTTCTTCCTCGTCAGGCCTTGGTTAAACCCGAGGACCTGGAGCCCGTCAATCCAGGCAGCCTACAGAAGACGGTCAGGACCATCAGGAAGCCTCAGTCCACTCCAGACCACTTCCTCACCTCCGCCTCGGTTATCGGAGCCAGCAGGGGAGGACCGCCCACTGCAGGTAAGGAAGGAGAAAGTTTTGTTTGAAGAGACTTTATTTTTTATTTCTAAATATCTTAGAGGGCTGAGTGTAAAATATACAAATAAAAGAGAAAATGACTTGACTTTAGACTGAACAGGAGAATTGTTCAGTCACAATAAAAGTACAGGTAGTCCTCGACTTACGGTGGTCTCGATTTACGGCAATTCGATGTTACGAACGCATCATATGTGTGCATAATCTCGTTTCATCACATGTACCACATGCGGTGCAAATGACAATAAAGACTGACTCTGACTCTGATATTAATAAAAAATAAATAAAATGAAAAAGAATTGTGTAAATGGCTTTATAAATAAATTATTATTATTATTATTATTATTTAGAAGCCGATTTACGCAGTTTCCGGCAGTTTCCGAGAGTTTCCGCCAGTTTTCGGCAGTGTTCGGCAGTGCCCGCCAGCTTCGGTTAGCTCCGGCCTCGACAGCTGGCTTTGGATGGACCGTGTGTCCAATCAGAGTTTGCCTCATACGGATAAATGTGCTGGAAACACTCGGTGAACTCTGTGGACGTCTCAGGCCCGGAGCAGCAGCCGCCGATCGCTCCGCCGCACCGAGCTAACATGCTAAAACGCGGAGAAACAGCTGCGGCAGCCTGTTGAAGGGGCTAACATGCTAACGCCGGACCCACCGGGGACATGGAGCCGACGGGCGGCGGAGAGGCCTGCTGCGGCCGGGAGCTCACCTCGATGTCCGCCTGGCAGCCTCAGATGTTGGATGGACACCGAGCTAACATGCTAAAACGTGGAGAAACAGCTGCGGCAGCCTTTTGGAGGGGCTAACATGCTAACGGGCGCAGCTATTGGAGGGGCTAACATGCTAACGTGGCGCAGCTTGTTGGATGGACACCGCGGATAAACGGCTCCCAGTAAGTTATTCACTCCTTTTCCCTTCATGATGGCTCCAAATGTATGGAGCTAACATGCTAACAGGCCTTCCTGTAAACAGTTTGGACCGCGTGAAGCAGCACGAAGCTGCAGAGCTCGGACATGCAACGAGCTAACATGCTAAAAGACGGAGACAGGCTTGACCAGCTCACAGTAAGAAATTAACTATTTTTTTCCTTCATTATGGCTTCAAATGTACTGTATGTGTTTTTGGATAATTATGTAAGGTACTGTGTTAGGATAGGCGAAGTGCTTGGTAACTGTACAGTACCGTACATGTACGTGTATAAGTGGCGGCTCGTGGGTTTTCCGACTTACGGCGATTTTCAACATGCGAACGGCCGTAGGAATGGAACTTGTTCGTAAGTCGAGGACCACCTGTATTTGGAGTTAAAATTCACGTGTCATTAAAAAAAGATCGAAACAAGTGAACTGATAAAACAGGCGTTTCCTGAAGGAATTCTCCCGTCTCCTCTGAGGCCAAAGTTTTAAAGTTTTGCGTACTCCGTTAGTGCTCAGAGTATGTGTTTAGGATGACTACTAGCTACTACCGAACCAAGTTTGAGCACCATCCATCCATTTTCTTCCGCTTATCCGGAGTCGGGTCGCGGGGGTAGCAGCCTAAGTTGGGAGGCCCAGACTTCCCTCTCTCCCAGCCACATGGAGCAGCTCCTCTGGGGGAATCCCAAGGCGTTCCCAGGCCAGCCGAGAAACATAGTCCCTCCAGCGTGTCCTGGGTCTTCCTCTGGGTCTCCTCCCGGTGGGACATGCCCGGAACACCTCACCAGGGAGGCGTCCAGGAGGCATCCTAACCAGATGCCCGAGCCACCTCAACTGGCTCCTCTCGATGTGGAGAAGCAGCGGCTCTACTCCGAGTCCCTCCCGGATGACTGAGCTTCTCACCCTATCTCTAAGGGAGAGTCCAGACACCCTGCGGAGAAAACTCATTTCAGCCGCTTGTATCCGAGATCTCGTTCTTTCGGTCACAACCCAAAGCTCATGACCATAGATGAGGGTGGGAACGTAGATCGATCGGTAAATTGAGAGCTTTGCCTTTTGACTCAGCTCTCTCTTCACCACGACAGACCGGTACAGCGCCCGCTTCACTGCGGACGCTGCACCTATCCGCCTATCGATCTCACGCTCCAGTTTTCCCTCATTCGTGAACAAGATCCCGAGATACTTAAACTCCTCCACTTGGGGCAGGACCTCCTCCCCGACCCGGAGAGGGCATGCTACCCTTTTCCGGCTCAAGACCATGGCCTCGGATTTGGAGGAACTGATCCTCATCCCGGCCGCATCACACTCGGCTGCAAACCGCTCCAGTGAAAGCTGTAAATCACGAACTGATGAAGCCAATAGGACCACATCATCTGCAAAAAACAGAGAAGCGATTCTAAGGCCACCAAAACGGATCCTCTCAACACCTTGGCTGCGCCTAGAAATTCTGTCCATAAAAGTTATGAACAGAATCGGTGACAAAGGGCAACCTTGGCGGAGTCCAACTCTCACTGGAAACGAGCCTGACTTACTGCCGGCAATGCGGACCAAGCTCTGACACCGGTCGTACAGGGACCTAACAGCCCATATCAATGGGCCTGGTACCCCATACTCCCGGAGTACCCCCCACAGAACCCCCGAGGGACGCGGTCGAATGCCTTTTCCAAGTCCACAAAGCACATGTAAACTGGTTGGGCAAACTCCCACGCACCCTCCAGGACCCTGCTGAGGGTGTAGAGCTGGTCCAGTGTTCCACGACCAGCACGAAAACCACACTGCTCCTCCTGAATCCGAGGTTCGACTATCCGACGGACCCTCCTCTCCAGAACCCCTGAATAGACCTTACCAGGGAGGCTTAAGAGTGTGATCCCCCTATAG
>JBBPBX010079343.1:0-16409 GCA_038048925.1 Garcialebias charrua
CACCACTACACTGGAAATTATTGAATTTTTACCTGCCAACCAGGTGAAGACTTTCAGTGATCTTCTCCACTTCCTCAAAGGATATTTTTCCAGATGCCAGAGAGAGGGGCTGAAGGTGAAAGAGCCAGTTTTCCTCTGAGAAGTCAAACCACTTCTGGACATAACTGATGGCAGTTTTTTTTTTTTACATACCATATCTGCCTCTGGTGTTGCCCGGTGCAGAACAAATTGGTCAAGGGTTCTCCTGGTTTTGTTGTCTTTCACGTTTATATTTATTATACAACATTAGTATGTTACTAGGTCACTAGAAGTCAGTAATCAACTGATAAAAAAACAAAAACTTTCAGCTTACCTCGTAGGCATGTAACGAGATCTCGTTGTACGAGATCTCGCGATATTAAACTCCCGCGATATCTCTCGTTGAGAGGTAACGTTGTCTCGCGAGACGCTAATGCTAGCGCTAGCAGAGCCCCTAGCAAGTCAGCGTCACGGACAGCATGGCTTCGCCGGATGAAGTAAAGTACTCTTGGCTGCAGTTGCTATAGAAGACGCCCCAACTACTGATGGAGGGTCCCGGCGCTGCCGACGCTGCCCCGGATGTCACGCGTAAACACCGGTGTGACCGGTGTTGCCAGATAGAGTCCCACCCACCCAAAGCACTCTTTACCCGCAAAAGTCAGAAGGAAAATCGCGGTGAACCGCCCAATCTGGCAACACTGGTGAGTGACGACGGCTGCTGATGCGGATATTTATGTCAATTTTTGGAAAGTCCTGCGTGAGCGTGAATATCTATATTCTACAAAAAAAAACGGCAAAATGAAAGAAAAGTAACGAGGCTATTTTTAAAAAGTAAGGAGTAGAAAGTACCAGTAATTGCGTGAAAATGTAAGAAGTAGAAGTATAAAGTAGGCTGAAAAATAATTACTTTACTAAAGTATAGATAACTAAAATTTGTACTTAAGTAAAGTAACGAAGTATTTATACTTCGTTACTTGACACCTCTGTTTGTGACCCAGTTATGGTATAAGACTATCAACCAATAATCAGTGTCAAAACTGAAATCATAAACACACTGTGACCTCACTAACTTTGTCATACATATGTTATTTTAGAGATGTGTTCTAATACTTCTAAAAAAAACACTGTTTTGAGGGCATTTTTTGGCTGATTTAAGACGGGTCACAACTGACCCGTTAACATCATAAGTGCTTGCGGGATCTCGACCCGCTAGGAAGGTTAAACACTGTCAAACTCTGATAGTATTAACACTCCTGACATTGAACGTGTTATTTCTAATACACAATTCTGTTTCTTATCAAGAATGTTATTATTATTATTATTTTATCTTAACCAGTATGACCAAATTAACTACTGCACAAATTATATTTTACATTTCAACAAGCAAACACAATCTTTGCAAATTATTCTTTTTTTTTTCTTTTTCTTTTTACACAATAATTTACAATTGTTCTATGAGCCTCTCTGGAGGTTTCCTAGGTCGGGAAGACCTTCTCAGTGTCTCTGTTGTTGGTGAAGGTGAAAGAGGTTCACTCTGGTGTTCATCTGATGTAACACACTGTTGTTCAGATTCATCCTCTTCGACCTGATGGTTAGCATCTTGAACCTTTAACAGACTCCTCCGGTTTCTTCTGAACACTTGTCCATTTTCTGTCTCAACAGTAAACCAACTGGGTCCTACTTCATTTAGCACCGTTGCTTTTCTGTCCCAGAACTCAGGACCTGCAATCTTCACAACATCTCGTTCCTGAAGAGGTGCCAGACGTCTTGCCGTCTTGTCATAGTTCCTTTTCTGTCTGTACTTGAGTTTCTTCCTTTTGTCCATAAGCTTGTTGTCACACTTATCATTCTCCTTTAAAACGTGTGGAAGTGTGGTACGAAGCTTGCGATTCATCAGTAGCTCAGCAGGTGATGACCCACACTCCAGTGGTGAAGCTTGATAGCTTAGTAGAGCTAGGTTAGGGTCAGTCTTATTGTCTCTGGCTTTTTTAAACAGTCTCTTCACTATTTGGACCCCCTTTTCGGCTTGTCCATTTGCTTGTGGATACAAGGGACTAGACGTGATATGCTTAAAACCATATTGTTTTGCGAAGTCCCGAAACTCTACACAGTCATATTGTGGACCATTGTCACTGATGACACACTGTGGAATCCCATGTCTTGAAAAGAATCCCTTCATG
The DNA here is from genome assembly GCA_038048925.1 of Garcialebias charrua. NCBI lineage: Eukaryota > Metazoa > Chordata > Actinopteri > Cyprinodontiformes > Rivulidae > Garcialebias > Garcialebias charrua. The sequence continues at coordinate 2,199 of JBBPBX010079343.1, forward strand.
TGTGTGATTACTGACTTTGCTGATGTACTGGAAAGTTGTACCACTTCTGGATAATTAGAGTAGTAGTCAATCACCAGCAGAAAGTCCTTTCCGTCCAGATGAAATAAGTCAGTGCCTACCTTTTGCCACAGTGTAGTAGGTAGCTCTGCTAGCATCATTGGCTCTTTTGTTTGCATGTAGTGATGTTTGAGGCATGTTTCACATTTTTGTATCATTTCCTCAATGTCCTTGTTGATGCCTAGCCAGTAAACAGCTTCCCTTGCTCTGCGTTTGCATTTTTCTACACCCAAATGTCCCTCATGGATACGCTGAAGCATGTCCTTTCGCATGGACTGAGGAATGACAATCCTATTCTGTCTCAGCAGCAGTCCATTAGTCAAACACAAATCTTCACGAACAGGGTAAAACCCTGAGCAGACCCCTTTGGACCAACCATTTTGGATTTGATGGGACACTTTTTGTAGCAGAGGATCTTTTGCTGTTTCCTGTACAATTTTCTGCAACATTACATCAGATGCAGGGAGTGTGGCAGTCACCGTGTTTACATGTGTTTCTGCATCCTCAGATACAGAGATGCCCAGCTTGTCACTGCTTGGTGCTGGTGCTCGTGAGAGTGCATCTGCCAACACAATGTACTTTCCTGGCGTGTAAATTAGATCAAAGTCATAACGTTGCAAAAACATCATCATGCGCTGGATTCTTGGCAACATGTCGTTTAAATTCTTTTTCCTGATCGATATCAGTGGATAGTCGAACCTCGGATTCAGGAGGAGCAGTGTGGTTTTCGTCCTGGTCGTGGAACACTGGACTAGCTCTACACCCTCAGCAGGTCCTGGAGGGTGCGTGGGAGTTTGCCCAACCAGTTTACATGTGCTTTGTGGACTTGGAGAATGCATTCGACCGCGTCCCTCGGGGGGTTCTGTGGGGGGTACTCCGGGAGTATGGGGTACCAGGCCCATTGATAAGGGCTGTTAGGTCCCTGTACGACCGGTGTCAGAGCAGAAATAACGAGATCTCGGATACAAGCGGCTGAAATGAGTTTTCTCCGCAGGGTGGCTGGACTCTCCCTTAGAGATAGGGTGAGAAGCTCAGTCATCCGGGAGGGACTCGGAGTAGAGCCGCTGCTTCTCCACATCGAGAGGAGCCAGTTGAGGTGGCTCGGGCATCTGGTTAGGATGCCTCCTGGACGCCTCCCTGGTGAGGTGTTCCGGGCATGTCCCACCGGGAGGAGACCCAGAGGAAGACCCAGGACACGCTGGAGGGACTATGTTTCTCGGCTGGCCTGGGAACGCCTTGGGATTCCCCCGGAGGAGCTGCTCCAAGTGGCTGGGGAGAGGGAAGTCTGGGCCTCCCTACTTAGGCTGCTACCCCCGCGACCCGACCCCGGATAAGCGGAAGAAGATGGATGGATGGATGGATGGATGGATATCAGTGGTTTGTGATCAGTTTCTGCAGTAAACGTTGGTAGTCCATACACATAGCTGTGAAATTTTCCACAACCATACACTAGGCCAAATGTTTCTTTTTCAATTTGAGTGTAGCGTTGTTCAGTTTCAGTCATTGATCTGGATGCATATGCTACCGGTTGCCATTTATCTTCATTCATTTGGAGCAGCAGCACATCACCCAGTCCATCTTTTGATGCATCTGTTGAAATTTTTGTTGGTTTTGATGTATCAAAGAAGGTGAGTATTGTCTCTTTAGCTACAGTTTCCTTTAGCATTTTCCATTCTTTTTCATGTCTGGCTGTCCACTCGAACACTCTTTTGTGTTGTAACAGCTCCCTGAGACATGCTGTCTTTAAGGAAAGATGAGGAATGAACTTACCCAGGAAGTTGATCATTCCCATGGCTCTTAAGACACCTTTTTTGTCAGTGGGTGCAGGCATATTTAATATTGCTTGCACGGAGGAGCACTTTGACAGCTCTACCTCCGCTGCTTTCAAAGCCGAGCTGCTGTCAGCTCTGCGGGTTGAAATGGCAGCTATTTTCAAGACAGAACTCCAAGCAGCTTTTACTGAAAACTTATCGAATATAAAAGCTGAGCTCCTTGCAGTGAAGTCGGAACTAACCAGCAGTATTTCAACCATTCAGCATGATGTGCGTGCGCTGAAGGACACCGTGGGCGCGCTGAAGACGTCATGCTCCACATGCTCCGATGACATCACCTCCCTGCAGGTTACAGTGGAGCAGCTGTCCGCTGACTTTAAAAAACTGGACACTAAATGTGATGATCTGGAGGCCAGATCTCGTCGCAATAATTTGCGGCTGATAGGAATTTCTGAGGATTTCTCCGTTTCATCTACGGCTGTTTCCACGTTGCTTAAAGATGCGTTTCAGCTGGAGAAGGAGCCGCTGGTGGACCACGCCCATCGCACTTCCCAACAAAAACCTAAATCTGGTGAGCGACCTCGTCCTATAATTGTTCGCCTGCATTATCTTTCTGACTGTATGGACATATTGCGACGAGCCAGGAGCCAGCAGCGGATCATGATGGGTGACACACGTTTGTTTGTTTTCCCTGACCACACGCCGAGGACGGCTCGTGCACTCGCCGACTTTAATGATGTTTGCCGTCAGCTGCGTGAGATCCCTGGGATCCGTTTTGGACTGCTCTATCCAGCGTGACTTCGGGTCACGCATAACGGCACGGAGAGGGAGTTTACTTCACCAGAAGAGGCCACTGTCTTCATCAAGTCACTGAAGACTTAAAACTTTCCAAAGATGTGCCACATTGATGAATCCTGATGAGCTTGTGGGAGCTCAAACTGCAGCTTTTCTGCTACTACGTTGCTAAAAACCGAAAGCATAAACTTTAGAGTTTTGACTCCATTTGGAGTCTGCACTGGGTTCTCCATCGTTTGGGGATGGGGTCGTTGTAAGTGCTGTGGGGAGGGGGGGTGGTGGTGGGTGGTGTTTGTTTATTTGTTTTATTTTATTCTCATTATTATTATTGTTTGTTTTTTTAGTTTTCTTTTTAGGTGTGTGTCTTTTGTTTTGGGTGGGGAGCATTGCATTATATTCAGATTGTTTTTGTCCCTTTTTTTCCAATTCATTTTGAAATATGTCTAATGATAATAATGTGAATATTCCACAAATGGGCTCCTCTGTGAGATTTTTGAGCTGGAACATTAAAGGTATGGGCAGCCCACTTAATAGGTCAAAAATTTTTGCCCATTTGAAACGTCTCAAAGCTGATCTAGTGTTTTTACAGGAAACCCATATGCGTATCAAAGATCAGGTCAGGCTAAAATGTTCTTGGGTTTCTCAGGTATTTCATTCAAATTTCAACTCTAAAGCCAAGGGGGTTGCTATTTTAGTTGGTAAATCTATTCATTTCTCAGCTTCTAAAGTTATATCAGACAAAAACGGCAGATATTTAATTGTTTCTGGTACTTTATTTCATATCCCAGTTCTGCTAGTTAATATACTGTATATGCTCCTAATTTTGATGATCCAAGATTTATGAATAAACTATTTGAATCCCTTCCTTCATTAGACAATAATTTCCTCATAATAGGCGGGGATATGAACTATGTCACTGACCCCAATTTAGATAGGTCTCACCCACGCAGATTGGTTCCATCATTAATGGCTAGATCACTTTTCGGATTTTATGTCAAAAAATGGATGTGTTGATCCTTGGAGATTTTATAATCCCCAAATCAAGAAATTTTCTTTTTTTTCCCATTTACATCAGTCTTTCTCTCGTATTGATTATTTTTTTGTTGACACTAAGCTGTTACCAAATGTTCTATCTGTTGATTATCATCCTATTGTAATTTCTGATCATGCTCCTCTTTCATTAGATATTAAGTTTGCTTTTCAACATCGGTATGTCACACCTTGGAGATTCAACCCCCTTCTTCTTTCATATGAAAAGTTTAATACATTTATTTCAGCTCAAATTGATGATTTCATTACAATAAACCAAAACGAGAATGATCCAATCTCATATTCTTTACTATGGGAATCACTAAAAGCGTTTTTACGAGGGCAAATAATTTCATATTCCGCCCATTTGATTAAGATGCGTAAGGCAAAATTGCTAGAACTGAGTGCTAATATTACTAATCTTGATCAACAAATTGCTGACTCTCCCTCACCTAGTTTATTTAAACAGCGGGTTGACTTACAAACTAAATTTGATCTTATCACCACCAATGAGGCAGAGCGTCTTCTTTTACGATCACGTTCTACTTATTATGAACATGGTGATAAGGCTAACCGATTACTCGCTCATCAGCTGCGTCGTCGGGCAGCTTCGCAGATGATCCCAAAGATAATGGACTCATCAGGCACTTTGCATCACGATCCCACTACTATTAATTCAGTTTTTCAGTCATTTTATTCTTCGTTATTTAAATCTCAATTCCCATCTAATCCTAATGAAATGAATCAGTTTCTTGATAGTCTCAAGTTTCCTGTGATAAATTCAAATGTTGCTAGGGAACTTGATTTGCCTTTATCCATGGAGGAGATTGTCACTGCCCTGGAAAAACATGCAAAGCAACAAAGCTCCTGGTCCAGATGGATTTCCTGTTGAATTTTTAAAAAAATTCCAGGACAGGCTTTTTCCAATACTTCATGCTGTATACATGGAGTTATTACAAAAGGGTAATCTCCCCCACACTTTAACGCAAGCTTCTATTAGTCTCCTCTTAAAAAAGATAAAGATCCTAATCTTTGTAGTTCATATAGACCTTTATCTTTAATAAATGTAGATGCTAAGATTCTTGCTAAGGCTTTGGCTTGTCGTCTTGAAAATATAGTTCCAACTATTGTTTCACATGAACAAACTGGATTTGTTAAGGGGAGACAACTATTTTTTAATATCCGTACACTTTTAAACATTATTTATTCCAAAACCACTACTGAAACACCTGAAGTAGTTATCTCGATTGACGCTGAGAAAGCGTTTGACAGAGTTGAATGGGATTATTTATTTGCAGTTTTAAGGAAGTTTGGATTGGGTGATGCATTTATTTCTTGGATACGTCTGTTTTATATTTCTCCTCATGCTAGTGTCTCTTCTAATGGTATTCAATCTAGTTTTTTTTTTACTTTTTCGTGGCATGGGACAAGGATGTCCATTATCCCCCCTATTGTTTGCTCTGGCCATTGAGCCGCTTTCAATTTTTTAAGGACCTCTAACATTTTTACTGGGCAGGTGTCCACTGATGCAACGGCTTGCATTTGAAAATTAGAGACAATTCTGAGTCTGGGCAGTGACGAATGAACATTGCAGCCAATTCTTTTGTGAGATATGCGAAGGACTTATTCTGTCGTTTGAGACAGTCCTCTGTCAGCTCCATTGCTCTGTTTAGCCGGAGCCAGTAGTCAAAAGGTGTCTCACCAAAGGTAAGTAATGTTGCATAAAAATCAGCCAGAGGCATGCTTGAACAGGCAGTGTCACTAAAGTGCTGTTTTAGGATCTCAAAAATAGGCTCTGGGCCTACCTGAAGACACAAGGATGGCTTACTACGTATGCCCACCCTGACTATCTCTCTTGCCCTCCCTGCCAGTTTACTAAGCACTTCATCAGATTGTTCAGCTACCTGTACCCCTCTTTTCTTCAAATATGTCATGATCATTTCCTCCCATTCCTGAACACTGCATGTGTCACAACCATCCCCTCTAAAACACACAGGTTCTTTGACATCATTTTTCACAATCACATTCAAAAGTGAAGGTTCTGAGAGCACATTACTGACAGACCCAAGGACACTGTTACCCAGTCCACAGCCCAAACGAGACTCAATACAAGATGCAATGCTTTCTCCAATAGAAACCCCAATTTGTGTTGCTATCTCTGCGTAAATGCTCTCTGTAGTAGGTTTGGTGTTTGATTTAGAATGATGAGAATCACCACAGTCACTATCAGCAGTTTGTTTAATTAACTCAGCAAAGACAGGACTAGGTGTTGATGAGACTGGGGCTGTCAGCAAACCTGCTCTACCCCTGCCAAATGACTGCAGTGGGGTAAAACTAACTGTCCCCCTCCCTCTCCCAAAACCAGAAAAGTCTGTCATGTTTCAGATCTGCTCAGGTCTTCTTGGTGATGAGAGGCTGAGGTTGAGGACAGGTGAGAGCTGTGCTGCGTTTTACATGGCTGGAGACAGGTAAGCCAAACAAATGTAAATAAATGTTGTAACATAACCAAAATGTTTGTTTTCTCTGCATGAAAAAAATAGTAAAAAATAGTAAATAATAGTAAAAAATAGATGTAGCAAACTGTTTTGTGGAACAGATGCTTGTTATTTCATTTAAAGTCATGTCATATTTCCACTATTTAAAGCTGATTTTGGGCAGTATCATGCAGGTTTTCAGGTGTGGTTGAACTTGGGAGATAAAAAGGGGCGTGTGCAGCCGCGCGGGGCACTCAGCAGGGAAACGCAGCTGGAGCCACGCAGCTGCTGAGGAAGAGGCACACAGACAGATCTGCGCAGCGGGAGACTCAAGTTGACTTAACGTGTAAAACAAGATAAAAAAAGCAAAGATAAGACATTAAACCGCAAGCAAAGTTCATCCCAGCGCCGCAGATTGTGTGTTTTAAAGACTGGATCAGAGTTTGCACACAGGAAACGTCGCCAGGTGCAAGAGGACGTCACAGGGAGGAAGGAAAAACGCTCCCGGTGAGATCTGGACTTTACTTCTCTTTTTGGGGTTTTTTGGGTGGTACCACTCTCTCTCTCTCATTTTTTAAATATCTTTTTTTGGGGGGGAAAGCAAGATAATTTTGGATTTTTTCATTTTTGGATTGTGACTTTGGGGTAAAACGGGGAAATATCCAGGATTGTTGATTTAATTATTGAAATATGGGACTCTGTTGCTGACTTTATTCACATTAAAAGGCAACAAGGAATTTTTGGACAATTAATTATTCAGGTTTTTGTGGTGGTCATAAACTGAGTGATTTAAATCTAACCTACTTTTATTTATTAGAGGGATCTTTGTAACAACTGTACTCAGCAGAATAATAATAATAATAATATTAGTTCTTAGTGTCATGTCCTTTATTTTTTTTTATCATTGGTATGAAAAACAACAAATTTCGTTCTGAGTGGTTGGATATTTATGTGTTTATTAAAATAACTGTTGTATCACATTTTGCCTGATTTCCTGTGACAGAACCCCCTTGATGATATTGTGAATTCCGCTTTAAATCAAGTTGAATTTTACAAAATGGTGGCCCGTATGGGGAACAGGATAATACAAGGTCAGGTTTTGGGCTACATGTGTTAACACAGTTAAAAATAATCCTGTTGTAGATTTCAACGTATTTGTTTGAGTGTTTTTTTTCAAGATGGATAACATAACATCTCAATCACAACATGCTGAGGAAAGAGATGCTGATCAGGATGAGCAAAAAAGTGGAAGGCTGAAATAGAGAGGTTGAAGCGCGCTAGACTTTCTACAGCTATTCATTCTCCTGATAGTATCAGACCAAGTCTCCCTGGGCCATCTGATCATCTTTCTTCCTCTGTGAGGCATACTTTACCTGAAACATCATCTCCACCTTTAGGCCTACCTGTACCAGGAATACCACAAGGAAATTTTGGACTTTCACACCCTCAAAGGACGGATCAAACTACTGCCTACATCACTCCAGGAACGGTTCCAGTTTTGACATCAACTCACAGTGGGATGTTAGATTACCCGGGATCAGCCTCCCACTTGACCGTTCCACCATCAAGCAGAACTCCTGTGATTTATGCCAAACCCCCCGTGCACATGGAGTTCCCTACATTTGAGGGTGCAGGAGAAGTTTCTGATGTGTTAAATTTCATCGATCAGTGCGAGACATTTCTCTCAGTAAGGCCCCTGTCTGAGCCGGAATTATTGGGAGCTTTGACAGCTGTCTTAAAAGGCTCTGCTCGGAGTTGGTGGAGTGTGGCTAAAAACAAGATACACAACTGGTTTGAATTTAAGAATGATTTTTGTGCTGCCTTTCTACCTCCAGACTATCTTTCAGAGGTAGAAGAGAAGTTAAGAGATATGGTACAGTTGCCAGAGCAATGTCTGAGAGACTTCGCCTTTGAGTATCGAGCACTGTGCCTAAAATGGAAGCCGGACATCAGTGAGACAGAGCTGGTGAGGAGGATTTTAAACAACTGCAACCCAAGGATAGCGGGCTGTCTCCGTGGTACAGTCAACTCCATGGATCAATTAGTGAAAGTGGGATCCCAAGTTGAAAAAGACTGTGCTGGTGTTAAAATCTACTGGGGGAAAGTAGATCAGCACAAGGCTAAAGAAAAAGGCCCAGCCAGAGGACAATCAAAGGGAAATACCAGAAGNCCTCAAATTCTTCAGTACTTCCATGATCAGCCATTGAGTGGACATCTAGGCAGGCTAAAGACACTCCTCCGGCTGTTGGAGGTTGCATGGTGGCCGTCAGTTCGTAAGGATGTGTGGACTCATGTAAAGAACTGTGCAGTTTGTCAGCAGTACAAACCTGAGAATCAAGCTCCAGCTGGTTTTCTACAACCCACACCTCTGACTGAACCCTGGGCTAAACTTGGGATGGACTTGATGGGACCTTTTCCACGCAGTAAGAAAGGAAATGTCTTCCTTTTTGTTGTGATCGACTACTTCACAAAGTGGGTGGAAATGTTTCCTGTAAGAGACAGCAAGACACCGAAACTCATTACTATCCTCCGGGAGGAGATATTTACTCGTTACGGAGTTCCACAAAGCCTGGTGTCAGATCGTGGTCCCCAGTTTACCAGTAAAGAGATGTCCAGTTTTTGCTCTATGTGGGGTGTAAAGCATCATTTTACAACAAGCTATCATCCCCAATCTAACTTGACTGAAAGGGCGAACAGAACTATCAAAACAATGATAGCCTCATTTGTTGGACAGCATCACAATCTATGGGACCAACATATCTGGGAGTTCCGTTTTGCCATCAATGGCGCTCAACATGAAACCACAGGGAGAGCCCCGGCAGAGCTAATGTTGGGGCGTCAACTTCAAGGGCCATTGGAGAGGATGATAGCTAAACCACCATCGCCTCAGCAACCCATATATAAATTGATGGAGCGACACAATGAGATGAAGGAAGAAGTCAAACGGAAAGTTGGGATAAGTCAAACCAGACAAGCTAAATACTACAATGCCCGGAGGAGGGGTGCACAGTTCCGGCCGGGAGATTTGGTCTGGGTAAGGTCTCATCCCCTTTCCAAAGCAATAGATAGTTTTTCCTCAAAGCTAGCGCCAAAGTGGTCAGGACCAGCTACAGTGAGGAAACAGTTAGGCCCAGTAAATTATCAGCTCCAGTGGAAAGACCAGCACAGAGGAACAGATACTGTTAATGTGGTTAACTTAAAGCCTTATTTTGGAGTTCAGCCTCCCTTGCCTCCGGCTGGGGGGGGGGGATTGTAACATAACCAAAATGTTTGTTTTCTCTGCATGAAAAAAATAGTAAAAAATAGTAAATAATAGTAAAAAATAGATGTAGCAAACTGTTTTGTGGAACAGATGCTTGTTATTTCATTTAAAGTCATGTCATATTTCCACTATTTAAAGCTGATTTTGGGCAGTATCATGCAGGTTTTCAGGTGTGGTTGAACTTGGGAGATAAAAAGGGGCGTGTGCAGCCGCGCAGGGCACTCAGCAGGGAAACGCAGCTGGAGCCACGCAGCTGCTGAGGAAGAGGCACACAGACAGATCTGCGCAGCGGGAGACTCAAGTTGACTTAACGTGTAAAACAAGATAAAAAAAGCAAAGATAAGACATTAAACCGCAAGCAAAGTTCATCCCAGCGCCGCAGATTGTGTGTTTTAAAGACTGGATCAGAGTTTGCACACAGGAAACGTCGCCAGGTGCAAGAGGACGTCACAGGGAGGAAGGAAAAACGCTCCCGGTGAGATCTGGACTTTACTTCTCTTTTTGGGGTTTTTTGGGTGGTACCACTCTCTCACTCTCTCTCTCTCTCATTTTTTAAATATCTTTTTTTGGGGGGGAAAGCAAGATAATTTTGGATTTTTTCATTTTTGGATTGTGACTTTGGGGTAAAACGGGGAAATATCCAGGATTGTTGATTTCATTATTGAAGATATGGGACTCTGTTGCTGACTTTATTCACATTAAAAGGCAACAAGGCAGATCGTGGACTTTGTGGAAGAGAATTCTGTCAGGTCTCTGATATCTCGGATCTTTAACTAGATCCATGAGGTCTGAGTCTTTTTCCTGTGCTTCCTTGATTTCTGCTAATGATAGAGGTAAACCTACCAAGGCTTTAGCAGAATTCAGTGCCACATATGCTGGTGCTAAATCAGTAGATATTGATCGGGACAGAGCATCAGTTGCTGATGAATTGAACCTGATTGAACCTGATTGAATTCAGGTAAGACAAACCAAAATATATTAAATCAACATTTAATGTTTTGATTAAACATTTATGTGTATTTTTTAAATACATAAAAAAAACTGTTCATATTAACCTGTTGATTCAAAAATCTGGACGAGGAGACGGTGAGTGACTTGGAGAATTTTCTGGACCAGTGTTTTGACAGTTTCGTGATGGGTAAGACAAAAGAAAACACCACGCCCGCACAAATATCTAAGCGCATGCGTTCAGAGAGTTCTCCGGGCGCATCCGGGTCCCCAGAGAAGAGTTTTACGGAGATATTAGAATCAATTGATAAAAAACTATCTTGTTTTGATGCTAGACTTTTTTTAGTAGAAGTTTTGCACAAAGAATTTGAAAAACTAAGAGAATCCTTGGAGTTTAGTCAAGCCCAATTGACGTCACTCACTGCAGAGAACCAAGCGTTGCGGGTCGACGTGAAAGATCTAACAGAGCAGGTGACGCGGATGTCCGGTGAAAGCAAGAAATTTAAAGAGTCCATCCTGGATCTACAGAGCAGAAGTATGAGAGATAATCTTGTTTTTTCTGGGATACCAGATCGGGAAGGAGAGTACGCTGAAGTTACAGTTCGTAACTTCATTGAACATCAGCTTAAACTCCCGAGCGAGACGGTAGGATCAATCACTTTCGATCGCGTTCACAGGATCGGAGCTAGACGATCAGCTAACTCGCGTTCACGGGCAATGGTGGTGAAATTCCAGCATCCATCCATCCATCCATCTTCTTCCGCTTATCCGGGGTCGGGTCGCGGGGGTAGCAGCCTAAGTAGGGAGGCCCAGACTTCCCTCTCCCCAGCCACTTGGAGCAGCTCCTCCGGGGGAATCCCAAGGCGTTCCCAGGCCAGCCGAGAAACATAGTCCCTCCAGCGTGTCCTGGGTCTTCCTCTGGGTCTCCTCCCGGTGGGACATGCCCGGAACACCTCACCAGGGAGGCGTCCAGGAGGCATCCTAACCAGATGCCCGAGCCACCTCAACTGGCTCCTCTCGATGTGGAGAAGCAGCGGCTCTACTCCGAGTCCCTCCCGGATGACTGAGCTTCTCACCCTATCTCTAAGGGAGAGTCCAGACACCCTGCGGAGAAAACTCATTTCAGCCGCTTGTATCCGAGATCTTGTTCTTTCGGTCATAACCCAAAGCTCATGACCATAGATGAGGGTGGGAACGTAGATCGATCGGTAAATTGAGAGCTTTGCCTTTTGACTCAGCTCTCTCTTCACCACGACAGACCGGTACAGCGCCCGCTTCACTGCGGACGCTGCACCTATCCGCCTATCGATCTCACGCTCCAGTTTTCCCTCATTCGTGAACAAGATCCCGAGATACTTAAACTCCTCCACTTGGGGCAGGACCTCCTCCCCGACCCGGAGAGGGCATGCTACCCTTTTCCGGCTCAAGACCATGGCCTCGGATTTGGAGGAACTGATCCTCATCCCGGCCGCATCACACTCGGCTGCAAACCGCTCCAGTGAAAGTTGTAAATCACGAACTGATGAAGCCAGTAGGACCACATCATCTGCAAAAAACAGAGAAGCGATTCTAAGGTCACCAAAACGGATCCTCTCAACACCTTGGCTGCGCCTAGAAATTCTGTCCATAAAAGTTATGAACAGAATCGGTGACAAAGGGCAACCTTGGCGGAGTCCAACTCTCACCGGAAACGAGCCTGACTTACTGCCGGCAATGCGGACCAAGCTCTGACACCGGTCGTACAGGGACCTAACAGCCCTTATCAAAGGGCCTGGTACCCCATACTCCCGGAGTACCCCCCACAGAACCCCCCGAGGGACGCGGTCGAATGCCTTCTCCAAGTCCACAAAGCACATGTAAACTGGTTGGGCAAACTCCCACGCACCCTCCAGGACCCTGCTGAGGGTGTAGAGCTGGTCCAGTGTTCCACGACCAGGACGAAAACCACACTGCTCCTCCTGAATCCGAGGTTCGACTATCCGACGGACCCTCCTCTCCAGAACCCCTGAATAGACCTTACCAGGGAGGCTTAAGAGTGTGATCCCCCTATAGTTGGAACACACCCTACGGTCCCCCTTTTTGAATAGGGGAACCACCACCCCAGTCTGCCAATCCAAGGGAACTGCCCCCGATGTCCACGCGATATTGCAGAGTCGCGTAAGCCAACACAACCCTACAACATCCAGAGCCCTAAGGAACTCCGGGCGAATCTCATCCACCCCCGGAGCCTTGCCACCGCGGAGCTTTTTAACCACCTCGGCGACCTCAGCACCAGAGATCGGAGAACCCGACCCAAAGTCCCCAGGCTCCGCTTCCTCAGTGGAAGACGTGCCAGTAGGATTGAGGAGGTCTTCGAAGTATTCCGCCCACCGACTCACAACATCCCGAGTTGAGGTCAGCAGCACGCCACCCCCACCATAAATGGTGTTGGTCGCGTACCTCTTTCCCCCCCTGAGACGCCGGATGGTGGACCAGAATCGCCTCGAAGCCGTACGGAAGTCATTCTCCATGGCCTCTCCGAACTCCTCCCACGCCCGAGTTTTTGCCTCAGCAACCACCCGAGCCGCATGCCGCTTGGACTGCCGGTACCTATCAGCTGCTTCCGGGGTCCCACAAGCCAAAAAGGCCCAATAGGACTCCTTCTTCAGCCTGACAGCATCCCTCACTGCCGGTGTCCACCACCGGGTTCGAGGGTTGCCACCACGACAGGCACCAACAACCTTGCGGCCACAGCTCCGATAAGCTGCCTCGACAATAGAGGCGCGGAACACGGCCCACTCGGACTCCATGTCCCCCGCCTCCCTCGGAACGTGTTCAAAGCTCTCCCGGAGGTGGGAGTTAAAGCTCCGTCTTACGGGAGACTCTGCCAGACGTTCCCAGCAGACCCTCACAATACGTTTGGGTCTGCCAGGTCTGACCGGCATCCTCCCCCACCATCGGAGCCAACTCACCACCAGGTAGTGGTCAGTTGACAGCTCCGCCCCTCTCTTCACCCGAGTGTCCAAGACATGCGGCCGCAGATCAGATGAGACGACAACAAAGTCGATCATCGAACTGCGACCTAGGGTGTCCTGGTGCCAAGAGCACATATGGACACCCTTATGCTTAAACATGGTGTTCGTTATGGACAATCCATGACGAGCACAGAAGTCCAACAACAGAACACCACTCTGGTTCAGATCAGGGGGGCCGTTCCTCCCAACCACACCCCTCCAGGTCTCACTGTCATTGCCCACGTGAGCGTTGAAGTCCCCCAGCAGAACAAGGGAGTCCCCAGGAGGCGCACCCTCCAATACCCCCTCCAAGGACTCCAAAAAGGGTGGGTAATCTGCGCTGCCGTTTGGCGCATAGGCACAAACAACAGTCAGAGCCCGTCCCCCCACACGTAGGCGAAGGGAGGCTACCCTCTCGTTCACCGGGGTGAACCCCAACGTACAGGCACCAAGATGGGGGGCAACAAGTATGCCCACTCCTGCTCGGCGCCTCTCACCAGGGGCAACTCCAGAGTGGAAGAGTGTCCAACCCCTCTCAAGGAAACTGGTTCCAGAGCCAGAGCCATGCGTTGAGGTGAGTCCGACTATTTCTAGCCGGAACCTCTCAACCTCACACACTAGCTCAGGCTCCTTCCCCACCAGAGAGGTGACATTCCATGTCCCAATGGCCAGCTTCTGTAGCCGAGGATCAGACCGCCAGGGTCCCCGCCCTCGGCCACCACCCATCTCACATTGCACCCACAATGCTGAAATTCCAGCAGTACAAACAAAAAATGCAGGTTATCAGACAGGGAAGAGAACTGAGGGGGACGGAATATAGTGTTAATGATCAATTTCCAAAAGAAATATTAGACAGACGACGCGTTTTGTTCCCTATCAGG
>JBBPBX010079344.1:0-16409 GCA_038048925.1 Garcialebias charrua
CCTTGTGAGTGCGTGGCCTACTCGGCCCAACTAGGCTGGGTCCTCATGAGGATGCAGCCCCTGAATTGAGACACAGCCACAGCGTGAAGTGCTTGGTTCAACAACAACAGTACTCCCCACAGAGAGTTCAGTCTTAGGTGGAAGGCGGCCCCACACCACATGCTCACTCATAGGTTCAAGAGTCACGGCCTTTGTCAGTTTGACAGTCCCAACTTTCTCTGGAATTTCCTCCCCCCTCCACCTTTCAAGATTGGCCAAAAAACTGACAAACTGACTATTTTCATCCAAACATGTCGAGTCAGGTCTACTCAGTATCCGCCAATAGGCCTCATTAGACTTAAACTGTTTGATGAGCGGTTTCATCACATTTGTGCCCACAATGAGCTCATCAGCCTGACCATCAACCACTAAAACCGGGACAACATAATCAAACCCAAACAGTTTAAGTTGCAGTTCACAGATTCCCACCGGAACAGTCTGTTTGCCACCACACCCAACAAGAACAATGTTAGTGGGAGGGATTACATCTCCCATCACCACTCCTGCCTCACGCAACTGAGGGATTATGTCTGCACGTACAGATGTAGCCATAGATCCGCTATCTAACATCCCCCGTAGCTCAATCTTGTTGCCAACTAGCACTGTAGTGAAAAACAGGCTGTCACTGATGGGTAGTTTTGCCACATTTTGAAAAATTACAGTTTTATCATTAGATACTGTGTTGCAAGCCATCATGTAAACAGTTTGGATGTCATTGTCAATATTGGAGGAAACACTAGAAAGGCCCACACCGTCCCCCGCTAAATGAAGGCCATCTAGTTTTCCTGAAGCGAATCCGCTTGTCCCTGACCAATCGGGTGCGTTTGAGGTTTCTGAGTTTTAGAACAGTGAACACTGATGTGCTCTGGAGAGAAACATCGAAAACATAATCTGTGCATCCTACAATGTGACCTAGTGTCATGTTGCCGGTTGCCACAAACCTGACATTCCCGTGATTGTCTGGAGATTTGCTTATTGGGCCTGTTGCTTATAGCCTGAGTGTTGCTGATCAGCGCTTTCTCCAAAAGACTCAAGACCCTGTCCATCGTGGTGTTTTCAAAAGCTGTTTTGTAGCTCTCTGGCTCTGGAACATTTTTAGAAATGGGCAACACAGTTTGTTCATTGGCAGCTACACCCACGTGTGAAGGCTCGGTAACCCCCACTTTCTGTTTCTCACGGCTCCGAACAACTGCATGGTCCCTTAAATACTCATCTAAATGGTCTTGAACTTCACTAGCTGTCCAATCGCGAGAAGGCTTTGTTTTAAAAACCAGTGCCAGCTCTCTGTCCGGACAATGGCGAATAAACATGAGCACCAAATGTGAACTCAGGTCAGTCATTGAGTCCCCCTTACTAGCCAAGCATCGTTCAGCAACCTCTGCAGCTTTGTTAAGCCGTATCCAGTAATCAAGAGGTCCCTCGTTTGTGTATGGTGTGCTAGCGTAGAAATCCGCTAGAGGCAGATCTGAATGGACTGTGTCTCCAAAATGTTGTCTGAGAATACTAAATATTACAGCAACATCTGTAGCTTTTGCATTACTGCGCATCCAAACTCTAGTGACATCTCTTGCCCTCCCCATCAATCTGTTCATAACCACTTCAACCTGTTCAGCCTTAGTGGACTGTTTCTGTCTAAGGTAGGCCTGCATGAGGTCTTCCCACTCGAAAACAGAACATTTATCAGTTTTGTCACCCCTAAAATAGGGTGGAACATCAAAATCAGAGCGTAATACAAGATTAAGTTTTGATGCATCAATAACAGTATTACCACCTTGAAATGACTGTGAAGTGTCCTTGTTGTGATCCGGGATTGATGCAGGTGGAGGCTCTGACACAGCATTCTGCATCAACGACATCTTGATGGACTCTCCTATTTCTGACCCAATGGTCCTGATTAAATCTGTTAATTGAATGGAGGCAGCTTCTCCATCAGGTGAAAATGCAGGACAGGATGAGGGAATCACTGGGCTCAGTCCCGGAGTGAAACTTAAAGTCTGACTAGTGAAGTCATCAAACCCCTTTTTCCTCCCAGACTCAGAAATGTCTGAGCCCAAAACACCTGGGTTTCCTGGGGTAGCAAACTGCAAAACCCCTCTCCCCCTACCAATGGATAATACCCCATGACTAGGAGTTGACATTTCATTCACATTGCGACCCTCCATGGGGAGACCTCACTGTTACTCTTTATGGGAATGAAACAGGAACCTGTCCAGAATAAAAAAATAGAAATGAGAGGTTCCCAACCACAGTGTCCAAGGAACTCCACACGGACAGCGACTCCAAGGCGCAGATGGAACCAACGGACGTCGTCCAGCAACACCGGTGGTCTGCTTCAGCTGACCAGTCGAAGGGTCACGGCACCAGTTTTGTAGCGTGGTTGATTCTGCGTTGTGTCTTGTGTGCAATAACAGCCAGACGACATCTGCTTGGAATGCTCATTTATTGCTCCTGCACCCAATCAGCAGAAAACAGCAATCAAAACAGGCTTTTTCTCCTCACAGGTCCACAGCGCCTGCTCCCCCATGAGTTTGTACAGAAAGAGCGAAAAGGAGAAAACAGAGGCCTGCGCGTGTGGAATAACCCGTAATAAAATAAAAGTTACAGTAATGAATCACAAAACCCAACAATGAGCATAATAATCCTAAACAGCACATAAATAACAAGGAAAATAGTAATAATAAATAAAACAAAATAATTCCAGATCAAAAGCAACAAAACATCACATACCTGCACCCAATCAGCAGAAAACAGCAATCAAAACAGGCTTTTTCTCCTCACAGGTCCACAGCGCCTGTTTTCATGAACAAATGCTGTTTTCAGCACATGGCTTAACAGTGCTTCATGTGATATTTATTAGTTAACTATTTACACGGTTCCAATACTATTAAACAGCATTTAAGTGTCCCAAAGCACATTATTTTACAAGAACAGCAGTAAAATGATAATTTCTTAGGCTTTAAATACACTTATTGAACACAGAAAACAGAAATTCGTACCTGCTCCCCCATGAGTTTGTACAGAAAGAGCGCGAGAGAGCTGTGCGGTTTCTCTTCATGAGTTATAATGGTACGATCCACTTATATTTCTCTTTCTTAACCCCAACTGGCACTCAAAACAACAATCAAAGAACTCGAAATGTTCCACAGTAACAATAATAATTCACAGTTTCATTCACAGCACATTCAATTTAAATAAAAAGAATAGTTTTGAAACAGGAAGTTACCTGCTGTTTTGGAAATGGATCTGTCGTCTTTTCAAAATAAAAGCTGCCGATACTCGTAATTTCTTACTGGAATAGATTTTCACTTGACAATCTAGTGTAACAACATCACACTGCTACATTAGCAACACATTTCATCAACTTCTGGACAAATTTTAAATAAAATTTCAGAAAGTAATGCATGTAGAGCCTAAACTAATAACGTCTGGAGTCAACCCAATTCAAGATGGCCGCCTCAGCAAACTAACAATACAAAACACAGCAAGCGACATGCTGACCCTGTCACTAAGAGATGTGAAAAGTTAATGTTTGTACTTCTATGGATGAGTGTTTTTCTGGACTGGAGTTGAACAGGGAGCACGAGCAGGGCTTCGTTTGTAAACCGACTGATGCCGGAACAGAGAGAGTGGGTGGTCCGGCGGGGTTTGTGGCTCCTCCCCCAGATAATTTTAAATGAAAGAAATGCCATTTCCTGCATTTTGGTGCATTTAACGGGTTGTTAAACATCTCTGTTTACCTACATTTGATTTAACTGATTACAGTCTCTCTTGTAAATGAGTTCTTGAGGCTCAATGTATCAATAAAGGTTGAATTGAAAAAAATGGTGGAGCCAGATCAATGGTCAATGATCAGTCAGGTCAATGGGGGCCTTGGCCACCATAGATTAACGTATGGCCACCCCAAGGGCCACCCCTATCATTTGACAAAGCTATACTTATAGACCAGGGGTCTGCAACCTTTACGATCAAAAGAGCCATTTCTGCCTCTTTGTTCACTAAATTAAACGTGTCTGGAGCCACAACACCTGCTGCAACTGGGATTCTCTACTGGTGGCCCACAGACTACGGTACTTTAATTTTGTTGGAGGTCGCTTTTCTGGACTAAAAATATCTAATGATTTTTAACATTTATTGATATTTTTACACTCTAAGACAAAATAAAAGACAAGATCCTTGCAAAGAAGGAAAAAACAATATAGTTTTTGCCCAGTTTCTAAAAACTAAAACAACAAACTCTGCGTTCTTATGTGATTTTTCTTTTGTTATTGTAGAAAAATTACCGGTACGTATCCTACTTTGAAGAAATAAAGCATAAAGTGAACGTATGTTTTACTCCTTGTAATGTTTCTAGTATTCATATATTTGCTAAATAAATGACAGGAAAACTGCTAAAACTAGTCCTTTTAGATGTTTTTATAACGACCAGTAAAATTCAGTTTTATGTCAGTTTTGGTCAAAGCTTGAAGGAGCCGCTGCAGAGGGACCAAAGAGCCGCACGTGGCTCCAGAGCCCATGTTCTTGACATAAAAACTAGACGGTACAGTTACCTCACATGACCAATTTGGATCCTGACATGGCAAACCTAATTTTTGATATTGACCTTTCTTGCACCATGCAGCCACAAACCAAAAAAGGGAAGTTGGCAAACTTTTTATTTTTCACGTTATCCAGATTACATGGTTTACATGACACACATATGGTGGCAGCCATCTTGGATTTTGATGGGGAAACCCAGTTATTTATAGCGATTTTTCTTGCGCCTATATACAGCCACACACCAAAAGAGAAGTGGTACCTCACTTACTTTTCAAGTTATCGCGTTCACAACATCCATGGACGAACAGATGGACGGGCATGCATATGGGTATTTCCAATTCTCCCTCTTCACTCCACAACGGGAGACAAAAATGACTTTAAATCAGTCGATTTTACAATAACTGATCTTTTTGGTGTGGTAGCAGCTACAACTTTTCCTCAACACACATTTTGAGCGCTATCAGCTAGCATAAAAATTACAGTTTGGTCCAAATCTATTTTGACACTAATCAGTGTTTCATGATTGTAATGAAACCTTCAGGTTACTAACAACTTACTAAGTTTTGGATGTAATTTCAATTTAAGTTGACCAAGACTGCTAGTCAAACTTGGCAAACAAGGAAATGTCTAGAACTCTGTCAGTTTTGCAGCTAATGAGTGAATATCTTGTTTGGTATAGGAGCTATGTAATCCTTCTAGGTATGCTAGGGGTGCAGGGGAAAAAAAATCGATTTTTAAAAGAATCGATTTTCTTAGTCCTGGCGATTCAGAATCGATTCTAAAAGCCCCAAAATCATTGTTTTTACATTAAAACCCAAAAGATAAAGAAAATAAAACCATATCTCATAGTATATGAAAGAATACATCAAATGAAAGGTGGCAGAAAAAAGAAGAAATCTGACCCGAACCAGTGACCTCCAGGACCCGATAAGGATAAAGCGGGTAAAGATGATGGATAGATGGCTTTTGTTGAAAAGATTTACCAAACAAATCTTTTAAACAAAATCCATCCATACACATTTGAAACATGGATGAATGCAATATGATTTTGAAGTCTATTTTATTTTGAGTTAAATGTTTATGCAATACAGTAGGCTGAAATCTTTGTTTACGTTTGTATTTTGAATTATTTGTGATGGACTGGAGACATGTCCAGGGTGTCCCCTGCCTCTCGCACAGTGACTGCTGGATATAGGCACCAGTGACCTCCGGGACCCGATTAAAGCTGCTGCATTCTATTCATATACCCATCTGCTGTATTTATACTGTATTATTTGACATTATTAATGTTTGCTACAAGCATACATTATTGTTTTAAATAAATGTTTTATTTGTTTACATTATTGTTTAATCTTTTCATGATTTCAATTGAAAATTGTTTCAGAATCGAAAATCGTTTCAGAATCAAAAATCGATTTTTAATCGAATTGGTGCATCAAAAATCGGAATTGAATCGATTCTCCAGACACTGAGAGATTCACACCCCTAGATGCTACATCTTTAATATAAATATGGGCTGAAAAACGTCAAAATCTTGATCCTTCTCAAACTTCTGAAATACATTTGTTGACGTTTTGTTTTTTAAAGTGCTGCTTTTAAAACCTTTTCTTCAGTTTTGTTGCTCCTCCTCCCGATTAGGTTATAATGATCAAAGGTGTCTCAGCCACACCCCCAACTTCAGCTTTCACACTAAAGCTCATTGTGCGCTTCAAAATAAATGCAGATCATGTGCTGATTACCGCCAGCCGAACCCTGCGGGCCAGTGTGCAAGAGGGTGCAAGTCCCTCGACTGAGCGCCGGCAGTTAATTGTTGCTGGATTTTACCTCAAACTCTGTCAGCTGCTCTGTGAGTGCCTTGAAGAACCCTCGTCACATGAACGCCTCACTTTTTCCTTCAAAACTGGAAGGGAACTGTCGTATCTCCTCCATAAATACTGGACACACTACGTGAAGGTCGATTAGATTGGCCCAAAATACTGTTGGTGGACTGAAGATAAAGACATGGAACTTCTAATGCAAGGGTCTAGGATATTTTGTCTTCCAATTGTTATTATTATCATTGTTGTAATATCAGTATTGCACACAGTCACATTTTGTGCTAACCTAGTATTGGTTAAAAAAACAAAATTCCTAGAACAATTCCATGGTGTAGCAAATGATATAACCACATTACCAACAAATTGCTACAACTTGTTGCAGGAGCAACTTTACACGGCGTTAGCAACCTCGTTGTCCCATTCAAACACAAATCAGCATGAACATGCATTGGGAGTCATCTGTTGCCTTTGTTTGACAGAACGCTGAAGAGAAAACTTTCAGAGAACAAGACGAGGGAAGTGCAGCTCCTGGTGAGAACATGCACTGATATTACGCTGACAATTTCTTCAATGCAATTCAAAAAATATTCAATACAAAAACAACTGGACTTTATTTGTAACGGAAGACGTTGCGCTCTTCATCCGAGGAGCTTTCTCAATTCAAAGAGCAGAGAGTGTTGGGGTTCAGGTTATAAAGGCTGAGTGAGATAAGATACACAAATACCTATGTAGATTGACAAATCACACCTCACACCTTAACAGTAGGGGTTTCTTAAGGTATTTGTTAGTCTAAAGCCCCCAGTATAGCTCTGCGTACGTCCATACACAGAGGTACAAGCGTACTACGCAGAGGTACAAGCGTACCCCCGCAGGGCATGTACGCGCAAAGCTCAAATTTTACGACTGCGTACGCAAACGCGGTGTCGCACAATAAACTGCCCGGCGCCGGACTGTTTTGTATGCGACACAAATGTATTAAATTCCCCTTCTTCATCCCTGATCTGGCCTTTTCTTTTGTTTGTTTTTTGCCAAAAGGCAGTGATCGCTTCCTCCTCCGTTGACTCCATGACTGAAATGATGAGAAATGAACGAATTTGTCACAAGCGACTTAAACTCAGGTCCAGCGTGGCTGCGTGAGGTTCTGGCGATTTCCTGGTGTGCTGGTGTGATGTGTGGGCTGCAGGACCAACGCTCCCTGTTTTTATTTATTTTTTAGAACTTTTTATTAACATATAAACACAGAACACCGCTGCGGCTGGAGCTGCCAGCTCTCGTCTTCTTTTCACCCGACCCGTCAATCAGTTCAGTAGGCGTGTCAGCAAATGACCAATCAGTGACCTCAATTTGTCCCGTAGGTAAACGCTCTGCGCTGCAGCTGCTCAAATGATGACAAAAATTTGGTGCGAAAGCGCGAGAATGTACGCGAGAACGTACGCTGGGGTGTGGGGCTGAACTGTCTGCGTACAGTACGCGCGTACGGACACGCGTACGGACGTACGCAGAGCTACTCGGAAAGCCTTCTGCACGGCAGGTGATCCCACACACCCACTACACAGCTGCTTCAGCCTGCTGCCATCAGGGAGGAGACTGAGGAGTCTCCAGGCTCGAACCAGCAGACTGAGAGACAGCTCTGTTCATCAGGCAGTCAGGATGCTAAACTCTCTGTCTGCTCTGCCTCCCCTCCCACTTGTACTGCCTTAACACTAAAAACTTTCACACATTACCACACAACACAAAGATTTTAACACTGGACTCTGTGTCATCAAACGGGTTATTCACTCAACTCACGGTCATGTGCTCATTCAGTTTGCACTACTTCTCATATTTGCACTAATGTTTGTATTACATTACTGCCTATAGTCATACTACTGTTTACATTCACTGTTTACATTCATTACTACTGTTTACATTTATTACTACTGTTTACATTTACACTACTTTTTATATCTACACTACTGCTGTATATATATATTATTTTTACTAGCCTTATTGCATATGCCACTTTACCTCTATACCAATATCAACTACCTCATACATATACTGTGTACATAAACTTCATATGCTGCTTTGTCACTCTATTACAAATGTCAATGTCAGAACCTTCATTTTATTTTATAGATATACTTTTTATACTTTTATACTACTATGCAAAAACTCAGGACAGTATTACACTTTTATTATTTCATTTTATGCTTATGTTTATTAAATGTTTTAGTGTTTTAGTGTTTAAATGGTTACTGTTGCACCGAGGGACTGAGAGAAATGCAATTTCAATCCTGTGTATGTCCTGTACATATTGCAGTTTTGACAATAAAGTTGACTTTGACTTTGACTATACTGGAGCCTTAATTCACAGATGAGGCTCCTCTGTTCCCATCAGGTGTGAAAATCGTCTGGGAATCAGTCCTAAAGCTGCATTACTGTATACTGTATGTTTTTGAACGTTGGAATCTCAGACCTCCTCCTCTGTTAAGAGAAGGTTTTTCTCTCTTAACATAAACAACTTCCTTCACACCCCTCTCAATCCATCTGTGTTCATGGTCCAAAATGTGCACATTCTGGTGCTTCAATGCAATCGACTCAATGGGCCAGCATGTATCTTGTGCCACTGATATTGAAAACCAGCATGGAAGACATTAAACTGAGTTGTTTCCCAGTGATGAACACTTTTCTGTGTGTGTTCCAGTTTACAGCAATGTCTCCTGCTTGCCTGCAAGCATCCCCGATGCCTCACAGGAGCCTTTAGTTACCACATCGTGGTAACTAAAGGTCGTTCTCTGAGTCATGCCTTTGAAGAAGAAAGACAAGCCCACCAATGAAAAGAAGAAAAAGAATAGTTCACTTGTCATCTTGATCTTCAAAAGAGTAAAACATGGGAGACTAACTGGTGATTCTTCCAAATATAGCGTCCACGTTTCAGCAGAGGTCACACGGAAGAAACGTCATGTTTGTAAATGAGAACTGGTTCTCAACCATTAAATAATAAATAAATAAAATTATATGCACTTTTTAAGATGAGCCACCAAATTTACTTTCAGATTTAAGAACAGTTGGAAAATAAGTACCGTATTTCTCTCCCTATAAGTTGCATTTTAATTTTTTTGCATAATTTGCATGCACTGCGACTTATACGCTGAAGCAACGTATTTATGGATTTCCCCCCATATTTATAAACCAATGTTTGGCTGAGATATGACCGTTTTCATTCATTCTGACTGAAAATATTGAACACTACCATTTTCAGCCGCTAGAGTAGTATGGCATGCCGTTGTGTCATGTAAAAGTGGCTATTTATGAAACAGTCAGCCTACCATAGCCTGCCACTTTCATCCAGCTCACCTAGAGCAACCGTCACATCAGCTGCATTTCTCTGCGCTGTCTCGGTGAATTGCAGCTGATTTGACCGTTGAAGTGCATTTATTAAGTAAAAGTTCAACTGAGACACACCTTTACTATAAAGTCGAGCAAACAAATGATTGTTTTTAGGTGATTATTTTGTTAAATTTCGAAGAGATGCACAGCGACTCGTCCTTCTGCGCGTGCCCGCTTCCTAGAATTGACTTTTGAAATGCAGCTGATTTGATCACTGAAGTGCATTTATTAAGGAAAAGTTCAACTGAGACACACATTTACTATAATTTCAAGCAAACAAATAATTGATTTTAAGTGTTAAAATTTTTTAAATTCTCTTTAAAGTCCTCCCGTGCATGCTCCTGCGGCCACCATTTGGCAGCCAATCGATCTTTGGCACAACACCGGCCCACATTTCTGGGTGGTCAGCAGTGATGCATAAT
Organism: Garcialebias charrua; assembly: GCA_038048925.1. Classification (NCBI taxonomy): domain Eukaryota; kingdom Metazoa; phylum Chordata; class Actinopteri; order Cyprinodontiformes; family Rivulidae; genus Garcialebias; species Garcialebias charrua. The sequence continues at coordinate 10,187 of JBBPBX010079344.1, forward strand.
AGACGTGACGTATACTGCAAAGCTAAGTTATTTATGGATTTTTCCACTTTATTAGACATATTTGGACTGATGAGACTTATTGATGCAACGTGTACAGTGGAAAATACGATAATTGTGGGACTTTTTAGTGCAAAATGTATAATTTCAAGGCATAAAGACTGCTGTGTCCCACCTAAAAGCTTCAGAGCTACTATCTTTAGTCATTTTAAATACAGGTATTAATAAAAGCCTTTTTCCTGATTTATTAGCAAATGCACATTGTTTATAAATACTCCAAAGATTGTAAGAATTAGATAAAATGTTGAATTCAATTTTAAAAAAAAGTGGCAGTTCAGAGTTTGGTCCAGGGGATGTTTTCGAGTTTAAATAACACCCATCATGAAAACAAAGTGGCACACATCTCCTTCAACTGTAAAAGATAGTTGTGAGGCAACGACTGCACATTTTGCACCAACATGCAAATCAATTTCCTTATAAACCAGAATGAATCAACCTGTTCAGTCAGCACAAACACACAAGACCATTCAAACTGCACAATATAAACTGCTGCCATGTCAGCTTATCACCTGCAGAGATAAAACTGAGCTAACTACAGGTAGTCCCCGATTTACGAGCGCTCTGATCTGCGAGGTTCCAGACTTACGAGCTGCGAATTTTTGGAAAAAACGAAAAAAATACTGAGTTTTCATGTGTTTTTTCACTACAGTTAGTTAGTTAAGCATATAAACACACGTTTCCGATCATTTTTATGCACTCAAAAGTAGTTTTTAGATGAAAATAGAGTGTTTTTAGTCGCGCTAGCGAAAACCGTTCCAATTTACGAGCGGATTTCCGGATTTACGAGAGAAATGGCGGCCGTTCCAAATTACGAGATTTCCGGTTTACGAGCGCCTCGTTGTAACGGATCTCGCTCGTAAATCGGGGACTACCTGTATACAAAGCATGTGCTGCACTTACAGGAGTGTGTTAAACTGTACTTTATATTAGTTTATTGTGAGGGAAAGTGCTACAGCAGAAAAAACATTTCATTAAATGTTAAAACTTTATTTGTCCCTTATTACATTGACCTTTCCTTGTTAGTAAAAGGTAAGCTGCACTCTTTTTAAATTTACATCAACACAAGCTATAATATTAGAGCAAAGTCATTTCATGCACGCCTGGCAGGCAAAGACGTGGCTGGACCGGTGACTGCAGTATTTTATTTCAGCCACACATCAACACAAAGGCACAACCTGGGCCGCCTTACTGGAGAGCATAACCAATTCAGCAGTTTTGAAACAGCTGTCAGTGACAACAAACTTGCAGAAAGATGATTTTTACTCCCAAATCCTTCACCGTGTACTTTCTGTACCAATTTTAAGCGTTTGTAGTTTTTCATACATTTCTGCAAATTTGAATCGTATTAAAGCATTAAAAACAAGGTTTGGGGTGTTTGGATGAGCTGAAACTGTATTTGGAACCAGATGTTGCAGAGGTGGTTTATTTGTGAGAGCTCAACAAAAACTGGTGATTCTAACAAACACGCTTTCTGCACATTTTGGCCGAATTCCCAGCACAGACCTGGACGGTCGTGTGGAAGAACTAAAAATGACTTGGAGGCTGTAAAACCTCTCGTCGTGACTGACTCCGTGATTTTATTGTCAATATGAAAACAGCTTGTGTAATGTTACTGAACATGTTTGACACATGTTTAGTTGTTATGGTTTAACATATAAATAAATGTTGCCTAAAAGTGATGGTTTTATATTTTTATTATCGAATATAGATGCCTTACATAGGCACCAGAGACCCTGCAATCCCTGAAGGACGATGGCTGGATGGATGGATGGCTGGATGGATGGATGGATGGATGGATGGATGGATGGATGGATGGACGGACGGACGTTTCAATGATCTCCACTCAGAAAGCACATACCAACACCAGCATCACAAAGAGTGAACCATGTCCAGGAAGTGTCTTTAATAGATGGACTTTTCTAATGCAAAATTGTGATTTGGTTGTTTGTTTGTTTGTATTTTGTCAAATACTAACATTTTGTTTTAGCAAACTTCAAGCAATAGTTAAAATTTTCTGAAAAGATCATGAGCAACAAATATCTTACCTGTTGGAGCTAGCTTTTCAGATTGAAGAAATTACCGTAATTTCCAGTCAATAAGCCGCTACTTCTTTCATATGCTTTGAACACTGCGACTTATGCTGTGGCAATTTTTTTATATGTATATATATTTTTTTGACGGGCTAACGATCTTCGTGATGCCAAAACATTTAGCCTCGTCACAACTGGGCGCTCACAGCACAAGCTGCCCTCCATGAAGATAACGACCAATGGCTTCCCTGTGGGCTACAGTTATGTTTCATTTTATATTTTGTTTAACCAGTCGTGTTACAGGCACTGTTCAGAAAATAAAAAATAAACATTTACTGCACATATTTGTGTATGTTACGGTACCTATTTAATTAAAAGTTTAAAAATATATATTGTTGTATAAATATCTCATGTTACAATGTGGACACCCTTGGCTTATAGACAAGCGCAGCCTATATATGAACAAAATAATATTTTTTATTTAGTGAGCGCAGCTTACATTTGAGCATGCTCAATACTCTGGATATTACGGTAAGTTTAATTCTGACTGAACTGATGAACTAACAGTTTAAGCTGGGCCAGCTGTCACCTCAAACAACTCCAAACTCAAATTCCAAACTCAAACTCCGGGCTCAAATTTTACAGATTTATGTTGTTTATTAAACATTTCCATCCCCATTGATTTTAATTTTCATGTTTTGTTTGTTTACATTGAAATCGAAGGATATGTCTAAAATAAATATCAGCCCCAGGGACTGTTCTGGTGCTTTTTGGTAAATATAGACTATATAACATGAAACTGATGAAGATGTAAAGGTTTATAAATATTGTTTGGAAGAACTGCTAAACAATATTTGACTATAGATATTTTTTAAATAAGCAGTCAGAATTATACAATTCTTCCTTACTGAGGTAATCCAAAGAGCTACCGTATTTCCGGTCTATAAGTTGCACCTTTTTGCCTAATTTGCATGCCCTGCGACTAATAGAGAGGTAATACTTGTTTATGGATTTTTTTCCCCATATTTTTAGACCAATTTTTGGCTCAGATATGACCGATTTTCATTTTGGCAAAAAATGGTGCAGTACCACTTTTGTCCGCTAGGGTACACGACCGTTCCCACCTCATGTGTCCGACGGCAGCCTCCTCTGGTCGGACTCACTCTGTCGCAGACCGGCCTCCTGCTCTGGAGCTATAAACTATTGTTAGCTCAGTGTTTGTTAGCAACGGGTACTATTTATCTAAATAACTCATGAACTACAAAACAGATTTTTATCAAACTTACAGAAAGTAATCACAACATGGACATATACAAACTGTTACCTGTATGAGACATTTGAGCAAAAATTCGATTTATTTATAATTTATTTTTGCAATGCACGCGACGGTTTGGAAGACGTCAAAGCAAAACAATTTAAATCCAGCAGATTTGACCATTTCGTGAATTTATTAAGGAACGGTTAAGCTCAGAAACACTTGTGCTATAATGTCAGCTAAATATATTTTTTAAGCGTTTATTTTGCTAAATTTTAAAGAAAATGCTGCGGTCCCACCCGGGCGGGTGCTCGTAGCGAAACTATTTTTTAAATCCAGCTGATTTGACAATTGCGTTCATTTATTAAGGAAAAGTTCAGCTAAGACACATCTTTGCTATAATTTTCAGCAAACAAATAATTGTTTTCACTTGTTAATCTTGTAAAGTCCTTCCGTGCTCGCTCACTCGTGGCCGCCATTTTCAGCAGGGCAAATGACGCGCTGATGCGTCGCGTAGCGGTGCACACATACGTGTGAGCAGACGCGGGCGCACCTTGACTGCCGCTGCTCCTTGTACTTTTTGCTCCTTGAGCCTTTTTTGTTACTTTCTGCTATTTTTTCACCGAGCCTTGTTGGACATTTCTACCTTTCTACCTTTCTGGAACGCAGAGTGCGACAGAGTGCGACAGGCGCAAGCCTGTGTACAGCACCTGTGCGAGCGGACGCAGACATTTCTACCTTTCTTTGAACCTTTCTACCTTTCTTGAACGCAGAGTGCGACAGGCGTGAGCCTGTGTACAGCACCTGTGTGAACGGACGCGGGCATTTTTACCTTTCTACCTTTCTGTGATTAAGTTTTAGAGCAACTGTCTTTTCTGACTGCGTTGTGGATCTGCAAACATTATAAGTTGCCGGTCAAAGCAGATGACCGCTTGTCCTGAGCCTGGTTCTGCTAGAGGTTTCTTCCTTCTAAAAGGGAGTTTTTCCTTTCCACTGATGCCATTGTGCTTGCTCAGGATGGGAGATCGTGGCGAAGCCAAGATTTGACTTGTTTGCTGGATTCATTAGATAGAAAACTTTACTAGTCTAACCGGAATTTTAATAGTAGGAGCTGCTAGCTCCCGCTAGCTTCAACACGAATTTAGCTTCGAGAACCACGTAGCTGCACTTATTGTTCGCTTACCTGCTGCCTCTCTCAACTTCCTGTGTCCTTTGGACTGTTCTGGACTCTCTCCTGTACTCCTTCAAGGTAATGCTCGTTCGAGTTACATCTCTCTGCTTCTTATATACCGTATTCTCCGGCCTATAAGTCGCACCGGAGTATAAGTCGCACCAGTCCAATTATGTCCAATAAAACTGAAAAATCCACGTATAAGTCGCACTGGCCTATAAGTCGCACCTCGTGGCACAAAACGAGCACGCGCAGTAACAACAGACCTGCAGTGCAGCAAACGGACCTGCATCTCTTTGATCTTTAAAGATAAATGCATAAAAATATATTTTTGTTAGCTGACATTACAGTAAAAGTGTGTCTCAGTTTAACTTTTCTTGATAAATGCACTTTGACGGTTAAAAACCGTTAAATTAAGTGACCATTTTTTTGACCAAAGTGAAAAAACCGAAAAATCCATGTATAAGTCGCACCGGCCTATAAGTCGCAGGGCTTAGAAATGTAGGCAAAAAGGTGCGACTTATAGGCCGGAGAATACGGTATCTTTTTCGGAGCCGTGGGCCTGCTGCTAGCGGCTAGCTCTGTGCTAGCCCCCACTGGCTCGTGGACGTTGACGTATTCCGCTTCACAGTTGTTTGAACTTAACAACTGCTCCATTCCTCCTTCTGTTTCCACCATCAAACAACTGGGACTTCTGCGTAGACCTCGTTACATCCATAGAAGCTCTCGAAAGAAAACTGTTTATTCTCAAGCGAACTCGGATTCGATTAGTGCTGTCTGGGTTGAAAAACGTGTCGCACGCGTCGCACCTCGATGTCGTCATCAGAACGCTGCGTCTGTAGGCCCTTGTAGTCCACTGCGCACGAAGTGGCGAGGAAAACGTGGAGTGGACTTCAGTCTGCTTAAACCGGTTCAAAAAGCTCCTATTCCAACTGGTATTAAATTAGAACTTTTCAATGTGCAGTCACTATCCAACAAATCTTGTTTAATTCATGATCACATTCTGGAGAAGGACTTGGACCTCATGTGTCTTACAGAGACTTGGCATCAACCAGATGTGTTCAGTTCTCTGAATGAGGCGTGTCCCTCTGGATACAGTTATCTGCAGAGAGCCCGCAGCACTGGCCGCGGTGGTGGTCTGGCGGTAATTTATCGCAGTAATTTAAAATTGTCTCATCTGTCTTCTCAGGACTTTTCTTCTTTTGAATGTCTGGCTTTCAGCTTCAAAGCCCCACTCCTGATGAATGTTATATTAATTTATAGACCTCCCAAACCGCATGTTTCATTTAACTCAGAGATGCATGACCTCCTCACTTTTTTCTGCACCTCCCCTGTGAAGACTATTTTTCTTGGCGACTTAAATATCCACGTGGACAATTCTTCTTCACCTCTGGCAACAGATTTTAAGTCTCTTTTGGACTCTCTTAATCTCACTCAACATGTTGACGCCCCTACGCACAGCAGGGGGCATACTCTGGATTTGGTGATTACAGACACTGTACTCATCAATAACTTATCTGTATATGACCTGGGTGTCTCAGACCACAGGGTCATCTCCCTGGAAGTGCCTTCATCTTCGCCTGCTTCAAACCCAAAACGACCCATCCAGTTCCGTGACCTTAAAAACATTTCCCTTGATGTTCTGTCTGCTGATCTTCACACCCTGACCGCTGTCAATCATCCTTCTGCAGATGACTCTGTGGATTACTA
>JBBPBX010079345.1:6175-16409 GCA_038048925.1 Garcialebias charrua
TTACTGCGCGTTCGCAAGCAAATAATTTTCCATCCATCCATACATACATAATACATACCGTACATCCATCCATACATACGTCCATCCATCCATCCATCCATCCATCCATCCATCCATCCATCCATCCATCCATCCACTATCTTTATTTCATTAGACAAAGCAGACGCGCGTAATCTCTGTGCAATGCGCTCCAGCCGTGGTCTGTGTCCAGCCGCGCATTGTGCAATCACGCGCGTTGGATTGGCTTAGGTTTTACAAATCGCTAGCCTGGTTAAAACCACACCCTGTCCTTCACTTCGCTTCAGATTAGGGACTGGGACCTCTCCATTTTAAAACGATTCTTGCTGGAGGCGTGGGCTCTGCTGAGGAACAAAACCATTGGATATTTTGAACAGGAAAAGCATTCTGCTCCCTCCCCTCAGAGCCATATATGGCTGCTCCCCGTGCTCTGGTGAACTTGACTGACAACTGCTCCGCCTCCTGCTGCAGCTTTTCTCTTGCTGCCGGCTGCCGCGCTGGAAATTCTGTGTTTATATGTTAATAAAACGTTTTAATAAAATACAATAAAACCATGGATCGCTGGTCCAGCTCACCAGAAGACCAGAACATCTGATGGGACTCGGTCAGCAACGTAAAACCCGAGTTTAATTCTCGTGACAGCCATTTCCTTGTTCATTTCAGCGGAGGGAGAGAAGGAGGAGGGCGCGAGCGATCACTTGACTTTTGGCCCAAAAAACAAAAGAAAACTCCAGATAAGGGATTAAGAAGGGGAAATTAATAAATTTGTGTCACATATAAAACAGTTCTGCATCGCTTTGCATCGCTTTGAATGAGAACATGCCGGTGCTCGCTGACTGCGCGCTGGCAGAGCCCTTTTATAGGGCTCTGCGCGCTGGGACAGGTGGGGGCGTGGGTTAGGGTCCAAAACTCCGTCCCTTCTGTTCTCTGATTGGTCCGAACAAAAATCTACCGGAGAAATGGTTGTTAATGAGAGAAGTCCCAGACTGTGCAGTGAAGGGAAATGAGAATTGAGCGGAGCTGTGCAGGAAGGCGAGGGCCAGGCTAACAAATCGCAGCAAAGAAACTAAAATTTAAAGCACGATAATGGTGCACCAATTATGCAGGATCAACTGGCCGTTTGAAAAGGTAAAATGTACAGTTAAGATCGGATGGATCAGCAGTTCACGCTGCTGTCAGCTGGCTGTCATCAGGAAATAACAAAAAAGCTGAATCGAGCAACGTGTTTAATAGCTTTGTTTTTCCATATAATTTTGCTCTAAAATGTTTTTGTTTATCTTTATGTAAGATTATCTTTAGAATTTTTTTTATGTTAATATATATTTGGTGAAACAAGAAATCTTATCTATCTTTCTTTGAAATACATTATTTAAATGGATGGATGGGTGGATGGATGGGTGGATGGATGGATGGAAACCGACCAACCCACAAAAGCTTAAAGGGGACCAAATGTAGGATATATAATTTTTTGTGGTTTATCTGTGGGCTATCCAGACCATTTTCAGTCAATTTTATACACAAAATAATGCTTAGATAATAAAATATCCCCTTTCTAATTCTGCCAAATTTCACTTCCGTTCTAAACGACCGGTTTATGAATAATGAGGTCTGAAAGCCACGCCCTACAAAGACCTATTTACATTAACTACGCCCTCTGTAACAGCCAGTATCTCTAATATGTTGTTATTTTAAAATTAGCTCTTTTTTATTACTCATTTGACTTACTGTTAGTGCTAGTAGCTTAAGATAACTTACCAAAAGCCCTCTGCGCGCGCCGCCATTTGCAGCTCCTTTTTTTAGCATTAGCTCCGAGGCTAATGATAGCTTTTCCTCCTCCGAGCGGGCGGTGTTAGCTCCGCTCGTTGCATGCGGCGCTTTTGGGAGCGTGCTTCAGTCCACACACAAAGTTCACAGAATGTCTCCAGTTAATTTATCCGCATGAGCCAACCTTTGACCGGACCCCCGGACCTCAAAAGTCAGTAGCTCCCAACAACACCCGCACGCAGATGGTGTCTTCGCCGGCGGTCTGCAAAACAAAAGGCTTAAAAAAAAAAAAAAAAGGGATGCCGGGACGCGAACCCGTGTCCTTCGGATGACGAGTCCGGTTCACTACCTCTGGGCCAACCGGGCAGTTATGCAAAAAGCAGTCTTTCATCGTATAAGAAATAATCACAACCACCTACATTTAGAACGCTGAAGTTTTGATTAGATTTTGATGAAGTGAAAGGTATTCTTAAAATAAATAAGTTGCTAATCTGAAAATATATCGATCAGTGGTGCTTGATGGTACAGACTGTCGCCCCGCGAGAGAGTGTGTGTGTGCACAGTTTTCTGCCGGCTGCGCGTTGGGAGCGATATTACACTAAAAATTGAACTAAAACGTAAAAATAACAATTATAAAGTATTATTATGTCGATGTATATATCTAGTCTCACCCCGATTTCTCCGAAACAAAAGGCTTTAAAAAAAAGGGGGAAAAAAAAAGATGCCGTTGACAGGATGCGATCTCCGCTCTCCTGCGTGGCGCTCAAGTGTCGTAACCGCTCAACCAAACTGACAGTTGTGCAAAAGTAGTCCTTCATCATATAAGAAACAAGTCCAAACCGCGAGAGTGTGTGTGCACAGTTTCAACGAGACAGAGTTCATTCAAACAAGGTAATAAAACATTCTGGTTTTACTCGAGATGTGCTGCATGGCTGGAGCAGGGCAAACCCCTAGCCCCCCGGGGGCTAAATAAATGAATAAATGACCGCCAGGTCAGCTCCTAAACCGCTAGGCAACCGTGACATCTTTTATACTCAAGTGGGTGGAGCATCACCAGGGGTTGCTAGGTGAGGGGCTGGACTCAGGTTTGAGGTGATTGGCTACGGTTTGTGACGTCACAAACCGCAGGAAGTGTGAAACGAACCGTTTTTAATCACAGACAAATAAATCTACTTAGAGTAAATAAACCACTGGGTGCATTTTTTTGGCACAAGGACTGTTTTTTTATGAAGTAAATACCCAAAGTTGAGTAAAAAAAACATTAAAAAGTGAATTTTGCATGTGTGGTCCCCTTTAATAAAAAAGACCTATATGCAAAGATAAGGCCTTTCTGCCCTGATGACACAAAGGTCATGTCCAGCACCAAAACCTTGTGTGACATCTCTAAAATAAGCCTGTGCAGGAGCTTGGTGTGTGTAAAGCCTCATTTTATTTTGTTTTCCCCCTGTCTAACCTCATCAGATGCAACATAAGCATCTCCTAAGTTTACTAAACATCTTCAGCTATTATACAAACTTTTCCAGTGTCATCAACTTTATAAAGTGTTTAACACCAGCCACAGCAAGGTTCCAGACAAGACAAGAAAACATAATAGAACAAACTACAGCAAACCCTCGAGTTCCGGACCTAAAGACCGTTCGCAGGTCGATTTTGCCGTAGGTCGGAGTCCACATGACCACAGTGTAGTGGATTATTAGTGAACAGAATAATAATAAAATTATTACAGAATAAAATGATTAATTAATACAGAATAAATAAAAATATAATTTCTTACTTTGAGCTGGTCAAAGCCAATATCTTAGGTTGTCGGGCGGCGCAACGTGCTGGTTCAGCGAGTGAACCGCGGCTGCTTCTGACGCTTGTAACTTTTGCATTAGCTGCGTGTTTAGCCAATCCATGAGTTGCTGTTGTCCGGCGGAGCAGCGCGGGCAAGCGAGCGATCGGCGGCTGCTGCTGCGACCTATGTTAGCTTCTGCTAGCTGTGTGTTAGCCAGACCATGAGCTGGTGTTCGCGCGGCGGTGTAGCGCAATGACTGAGCGATCGGCGATCGATCCGCAGCTGCTGCTCCAGGCTGAGACGTCCACAGAGTTCACAGAGCGATTCCAGCTAGTAATTTATCCATATGAGGCAATCCTGGAACAAACATAGTCCTCACAGCCGGCTGCCGGGACAACAGACCTACCCAACATGGCTGCCGCGGCATTTCCTGAAACGAACGGAAGTTGCGCAATTATGATTAAAAATGATCATTTTTATTAAAAATATTATTTATGAAGCCTTTAAAACTAACCACAGCTGCAACAAAGTGCTGTACACATGAAATCAATAACATTTAAACACAAACAAAAAAAAAGTTTTATTTTTTTATTTTTTTCATATTTTTATTAAATTATTAAATATGATACGTTCGTAGGTCCGGGTTGCCATAGGTCAAGGGTGCCGTAGGTCGAGGGTTACCTGTAATGAAAATATGTTTGAACCCAGTTGAATCAGTTTCTGTGTCCTCCTTAGATGTGACCCTTATTTTTTTGGGGTGGGCTGTAACAATAACTATGTGACACAACAATCAACATTATTATTGTGTAAAACATGTCACAATAACATAAAATACAATTGTTTTTTTGTTTTTTTCAAAAGATCAAAAGGAATTTTGCCAGCAAAGCTGAAGTTCTGCACACCTTCCTAGGCAGAGTCTGTGTTGACAGTCAGTGCTGGGGGTTGGGGTTAAGGCAAATTAATGTTAATGAACAGCAATTGTTAACACCCCCAGGTAACACTTCTGGAATGGGGACATTCTTCTAAAACTTTGAGGCCTGTTTTCTCCCTAATCTTATTTGCAGATTGCCAACATTGAAATGGCTGTATCTTCTTCATTTTTTTTTTTTTGAGTGCCATGTGTTTGGCATCATCGGATAGCTTAGAACCCACACTTTCAGATTCTGTAAATAACTCAAAATGACCCAGGGGAGACTTGTTCCTGGTTTTGCCATGGTCAGTCACAATTTCATTTTTACCACTGTGTAGCATCCCCCTTTCTTCTTACAACACTCAACAGACGTCTGGGGGCAGAGGAGACCAGTTTCTCAAGTTTAGAAATAGGAAGGCTCTTCCATTCATTTCTAATACAGGCCTCTAACTGTTCAATCGGTTGGGCCTTCTTTGTCGCACATTCCTCTTTATGATGCGCCAAATGTTCTCTATAGGTGAAAGATCTGGACTGCAGGCTGGACATTTCAGTACCCGGATCCTTCTCCTACGTAGCCATGATGTTGTGATTGCTGCAGAATGTGGTCTGGCATTATCTTGTTGAAAAATGCAGGGTCTTCCCTGAAAGAGATGACGTCTAGATGGAGCATATGTTGTTCTAGAACCTGAACATAGTTCTCTGCATTAATGGTGCCTTTCCAGACATGCAAGCTGCCCATGCCACAAGCGCTCATGCAACCCCATACCATCAGTGATGCAGGCTTCTGAACGGAGCGTTGATAACAACTTGGGCTATCCTTGTCCTCTCTGGTCCGGATGACATGGCGTCCCAGTGTTCCATAAAGAACTTCAAATCGTGACTCATCTGACCACAGAACAGTCTTCCATTTTGCCACACTCCATTTTAAATGACCCCTGGCCCAGTGCAAACGTCTGAGCTTGTGGAGCTTGCTTAGAAATGGCTTCCTCTTTGCACTGTAGAGTTTCAGCTGGCAACGGCGGATGGCACGGTGGATTGTGTTCACTGACAATGCTTTCTGGAAGTATTCCTGAGCCCATTCTGTTATTTCCTTGACAGTGGCATTCCTGTTTGAGGTGCAGTGACGTTTAAGGGCCCGGAGATCACGAGCATCCAGTAGAGTTTTACGGCCTTGACCCTTACGCACAGCGATTGTTCCAGATTCTCTGAATCTTTTGATGATGTTATGCACGGTTGATGATGATAACTTAAAAGTCTTTGCTATTTTACGCTGGGTAACACCATTCTGGTATTGCTGCACTATCTTTCTGCGCAACAATGGTGGAATTGGTGATCCTCTTACCATCTTGGCTTCTGAGAGACACTGACACTCTGAGAAGCTCTTTTTATACCAATCATGTTGTCAATTGACCTAATTAGTGTTAATTGGTCTTCCAGCTGTTCGTTATATGCTCAATTTCCTTTTTCCAGCCACTTATTGCTACTTGTCCCAACTTTTTTGGGATTTGTTGACACTGTGAAATTTTGAATCAACATATTTTTCCTTTAAAATGTTCCATTTACTCAGATTAAACTTTTGATCTGTCATCTATGTTCTATTATGAATAAAATTGTCAAGTCAAGTCATCTTTATTTATAGAGCACAGTTAAAACAGATAAACTGTTATCAAGGTGCTTCACAAACAACATCAAAGAGATTAAAAAAATTACAGAAACCGTAACACGCACTAATGGTATAACTATGAAATTAACAGCAGTAACAATATAACAAAAATGTATAAGATGGGAAACTACCTGGCTGCTGCTCCTCCCTGTCACTCCTCTGCTGCTCAGTGAGGAGGGCCAGGTGGGACCAATTGGCAATCAAAGCATGCAGGTATTTCTGGAAGTGACAGATCTGTCACTCTTGTTTGATATGCAGATAAAGTTAACTAAATCTGAAGGAAAAAGTATAGTTTGGAACGAAAGCAAGAAATTATGGAAAATGAGATGGGATAATGAGACAAAAGGGAGACATTTATATAGGATACAAAATACAGTTGATGTTAATAGACTCAGAGGAATAAATAGGAGGGAGGAGATAATTATAAATAGAATAAGAACTGGGCATAGTTTATTGAATGACACTCTTTTTAAGATGGGGAAACATCTTACTGGTTTATGTGATTGGTGTAATGCCGCAGAAACAATAGAACATGTTTTTAATAATTGCAGGAAATATGTGGGTCATAGGAGAATATTGAGAATGGAAATTGGTTGTAATAGGGAACTAAAGTTGGAAGATGTCGCTGCTCAGCTGAGTAGTGATGAAGGGAAAAGAAAGATATTTCATTTTTTTTAAAAATACTGGACTCAATAAGAGAATTTGAGAAAAGAAATTAATATATAAGCACCAAGAGATGGCAGTAGTGCAACAATGATGGATGCAAGCTGCCGTTAAAAACCGAAGAAGAAGAAGAAGAAGAAGAAGAAGTCACTCTTGTTTGGACTGAGACTGCAGCATGAAGGGTAAGCAGTGCTTATAGCTCACCTGAAATCATAACTGTGCAAACAAAGTCTACTACAACCTGTGAAGGACAGCCGGTAAGCACCATATTGCTCTTGATTGATTATCAAATTTACCAAAGCAGTGCATGGACTTTTTATAGAGACTCTTGATTGTAGTGTTGAGTACTGTAGTTTAATGTTTCATGTGGTTGAGTATTTTTGTAATAAATTAGTTGGTATAAAAAGAAAAAGAAAAAAGATAAAAATACACTTGGAGTTCAATGTTTATGGTTTGGAAGAGATATGTTGATAAAACACTAGGTGATTTGTCTAGGGAAAATATTTATCTAAAAATGTATTTAAAACTGAGTTGTTGAAATTATCCCATTAATATGTTTGTTTATTTATTTATTTATTCATGTGATTTAGAAATATTGACTAAAATGATTTGACTATGAGAATATAATGAACAAACTTTTTGGTAAAATATGCTAAGTATTTGGTTAAAAAATGCTGAAAATAATGTCACAATATGTTTATTTTGTGTTCATTTAAGCAAGTAATAGCTATATTTGTATTTTTCTTTTGAGGTTTTTCAGCTAACTGCAGCTAACTAACTAACTGCCTGACTAACTGCCAAAAAGAACCCACAAAACTTCAATAAATGTGGATCAACAAAAATGAAGGCTATTCAATGAGTGAAATCCAGTTGATAACTTCAATGTAGAGGCTATCCCTTTCAAGTGGGGAATTGCACAAACAAAAACCCAAAAGAACTTGACACTGAAAAACCGCAGTCTAAAGACTGGAACACTGAAAAACCACAGTCTAAAGACTGGAGTGATATTAAGAGTTGGTCAGCAAGCCCATGTGGCCACGGAGGACTAAATCAAGGTTGTTCTTTTGCCTATACTGCTAAAATCAGAATGGCCGATTCAGTAATGCTGGCGAGGTTGAAGACCACGAGAACAACAGTGAAGCGTCAATTTTCTTGTATGGCCAATAACGTGCTACGAATGCACACAATGATGTCTGAGGAGGAGCTCAGGGACAGCTTTGTAAAGCTCACAGAAGAAGCTAGTAAAGTCCTTGAGGCCAATGATGACGTTGAAGAACATCACATTGCTGAAAATTCAGACTCAGATGAGTTAAGTGAACAGCAAAAAGCTGACTTGGATAAAACCACCACAGAGTGTCAGAAAAAGATGCAAGAACTAAAAGATCTCATACAAAAGACACTGTGGGAACATTTTGGAGAGTATGAACTGACACAGGCAGTCACAACTGCAGAGTCACATGCTGATCATGTGGATGCTGTGGACCCAAGAAAAGACACAGTTGCATACGAGTTCATGATAGAACATCTGCAAAAATTGGTGAAGACAGCAACGGCGGTGCATAAACATTGGAAATGCTGGGCTCCATGTGCAGAGCAACATCAGTTCCAGAGCCGGATCAGAGGCCTCGAAACTATATTACCAAGACTGGAATTAAGAAGAGCAGAAGTACAAACCAAAGAAGGAACCAGCAGATTGAGTACTTCAACGATCTTCCCTGCCCCACCAGCCATTAAACTAAAGCCTGCTGCTCTCCCAAAGTTCACTGGCATTCGTAGAGTGTTTCATCAGTGGAAAAAAGATTGGGAAGCGCTTCAAATGCAAGGAGAACCTACTGGATCCAAAGAGATTAAAAAATTTCATCTACTAGACAGTGTGGATGAGATAATTGTATGAGACCATCGTCTCACAAATTACACAACAGCTGATGAGATATTTCGGGTCCTAGAGAACCGCTTTGGAAACAAAACAACTATTGCCCTTGAGATAGTGGAGGAGCTCCAAATGGTTCCACCAGTTAGAGGCAACCAGCCCAAGAAGATCATTGAGTTAATACAAACTGTAGAAAAGGCTCTGCTTGACCTTAAAGAACTTGGTGCAACTGGTGCTATAAAGAACCCTCTTATAACAAAAGCAATAGAGAGTAAACTTCCAGATGGCCTGAAAAAGGAATGGCTTCTCCATGTAGCCACCAAAGAGAATGAGGCTGAACAAGACAAACGATTTGACTACCTCCTGACATTTCTTAAAGGTCAAGAAGCCATCTATGAGAAGCTGGATCAATTGAAGGAGGAGTCAAAACCAAGGTCTGAACCTCGGCAAGCCCGGAGCAGAACAGCTACCCAACCAACAAACATAGCTCAAGGTTGTGTGGTCTGTGGAGACGCAAAGCACAAGAAAAGGCTGTATTTTTGCCGAAAGTTTTGTACGCTTAAGCTGTCAGAAAAGAGGGAAGCTGTCAAGAAGCTTGGGGCCTGCAAAAAATGTCTTGAAGTTCACAGTGAGATTGAATACTGTAAAACTGATTTCCTGTGTAGGCGACCAGACTGCAAGGAGCAACACGCAGAGCACCATTATTATCTTTGCCCAGGAGCTGAAGTGTCTAAGGGCCAGTCTGTTCAGAGGCACAAAGACAGCACAGTGAGAGGTGATGTAGGAGACCGCTACACTCAAGCCCAACAAGATTTTATTAAAAGCCTCCCACCTGAACAGGCAGAAAAGTGCTGCCATGTTTTCTGTAATGTGGTGGCTAAAACATCTCTTGTGTCTAATCAGCCCAACCTTCTAGCAAAGAATGCTTTAGTGGAGTGGCCTGTCATTATGATGCTATTAGAGGTCACAGCTAATGCAGGACAAAAAATTGGGACCCTAATTGATCTAGCATCAGATACAAATTATATAACCCATAAAGCAGCTGAACGATTAAACCTGAGAAGTAAAGCTATAACCCTTGTTGTCCATGGTGTGGGAGGAATGAAAGTTCAAGTTACTACAAGACGGTACCTCCTAAAGATCCAGGTAAGAACAGAAAGGGGACATTTCAGGTCTCACCAACTCTTCTGCTATGGTTTAGACAGCATTGCAGATATCCACCAACATGTGAGTGCCAAAACACTGCAAAAGTTATTCCCTGACATCCCTCTCAGTGAACTAGTGAGACCAAAGGAAATACAGCTGTTAATAAGCCATAAAGAAGGGCGTCTGGTTCCACAGAGGATACGCGCTGTTGGAGATCTTGTAATATGGGACGGACCATTGGGAAAGACAGTCGCAGGAACACACCCTGGGCTGTTTGAGGAGGCTACAATTATGCCTCTTATCAACAGGTCTGGTTCCTGTAAGGTCCCATTGTGGCTAGTTTGGGCCAGTTCCTATGGGACCGGTTTATTTCTGTACCCACTGCACGCTTAGGACCCCTTTAGTGGGCGTGAAGTTCTCCTG
>JBBPBX010079347.1:0-10977 GCA_038048925.1 Garcialebias charrua
TAATGACAGGATTGCTTTTTTTTCTGTGACAGCATGTCACCGATGCTCCCAGCAAAACTGTGCGAATAACTTACAGAAACAGAGAAATTGCAGAAATGTTTTCAAAGATGCAGTGCTGTTAGACCTCAAATAATGTTAATAAAACATGTTTGTCTTGTGGAAACAACTACTGTATATTTTTTCAACGCAGAAAGAGTTCAAATGATAACAGGCTAACAGTGCAATGGTCTGTTCATTTTTATAGAGCTGCACAGTGTTTGATGACATTTTACTCACCTGTTATTTCTTCAGGGGGGTTGAAGGAAGAATCTCCTTGCATGTCGGAGGTTGAAACTTCAACACAGGCAGTGGACTGAGGTACAGCCAGGTCTAGTAGAACTAGCTAGCTGCTAGCTTATCAACTGTCCAGTAGCATTCTGCTGCGGGAGGTTGTTCTGTTTTGTCTGTTTCCCATATCCAAGATGTAATGTAGGAACATAATCCATGGAGTTTGGCCATGCCAGAAAAAAAATGCTGATTACACACTTTGCTGTTTTGTGTCGGAGTGAAGTCCTGCCGGCGAAGCGCTTGAAGCCACATCTTCCTTCTTTTAGTCGCTTTACTCGACTTTCCCAGAGGGACGTTGTAAAACGAACAAGTCTCACCTTCTTTTACTCATTTATGTTGCCTGGAACAATTATAAACACAACAGAAGTCCTTTTTCCCCATTGCAAACGTTGGCAGCAAGGAAAACACTAGAGTAGTATTGACGCGTGTACCCCCAGCTTCCGGAAAATTCTGTAAAAATGTGAGTGCGCATGCGCAATGACGTCAACTGGTAAAAGGTCTTTTGAATTCACCTGTGAGGAAGGAGATAAAGGGGGAACAGGAGTACCGTACAGACAGAGAGTCTTTTCTTGGTTTGGTGTTGCTTTGCGCACTAGGTGGCAGTGATCAGCACTGCCGGTGGTGAAGACAGTTAAGTAGGGGAGCTGTTCCTGTGATAGGAGAGACTGGATGCCTCTTTTAGGCAGCAAGGGACTGGAGGTTAGATGTGCCCTTTAAGCCAGATCTGACATACCTAACTGAGATGTGCTCCAGTGACTCAAGTGGAACCTCACCTGCCAGTTTGAACCACAGGATGACCAGAGTTCCTCTGCCTTGGGGAGACCATCTTCAGCCAGCGGTGTGTCCATCCGAGGGGGTTTCCTGCACTTAGACCTCACTGGGGGGTGTCGTCGCCAGACCGTTAGCTAAGTGGTCTTCTAAAAACGTTATGAACTCTTTTGTATCAGCTGACTGTTTTTAATACATGGGACTGGTCTGATAACTTTAGTGAGCAGCATCACGGTAGTGGGGGACAGTTTCATTTAGTTTTCCTTCTCCCTTTGTGGTGTTTGTTGTGCAGTGGTTTAGACCATGTAGTATAGTGAATGGGCTGTCTGGGTTGCAGTGGTGTACTGTTTGATAATGTGTGGGTCCTGGAGAGGAGGCCTGGTTTGGGCGGGCCTTGGGTGTTTATTCTCTGTGGTTGTATACCAAATTCCTCTTAAAGGGTTTTAGAGCTTTTGAGCATGAATAAAGATTTATATTTTTGATAAAGCTGAACGATTCCTGTGCATTATTCTCTGCCTCACAAAACAAATTGTTACAATACACATCTGCTCACGCAGACTGTTCATGCTGCTGTTTGGTGTATTGCTTTTATGCTATTACTGCTTAGCAAATTTTTAGTTAACATTTTTCTTTGTTCATCCATCCATCCGTTATCTTTTACCTGCTTCTTCCATTTTGGGTCACGGGGGTCGCCGGTGCCCATGTCCAGCAATCACAGTGCGAGGGGCGGGGTACACCCTGTACGGGTCGCAAGTCCATCACAGGGACACATAGAGACAAACGAGACAAACAATCATTCACTCTCTCACTCACACCTAGGGACAATTCAGAGTTACCAATCAGCCTAACATGCATGTTTTTGGTCTGTGGGAGGAAACTGGAGTACCCGGAGGAAACCCATGCATGCATGGAGAGAGAGAACATGTAAACTCCACCCAGAAAGGCCCCCGGACTGGGATTTGAACTGGCAACCTTCTCGCTGAGAGGCAGCAGCTCTACCAGTTGCGCCACCATGCTGTCCTTTTCTTAGTTCATATTTTACATTTTATTGTTGAATGTAACTGGTACTGTGTACACAATTTCGTTTCAACACATACCACATGTGGTGCGAATGACAAATAAAGAAACTCTGACTCTGACTCTGACATGCGGCTTTGGTCCCTCTGCAGCGGTTCTTTCAAGTTTTGACCAAAACAGAAATAAAACAGAATTTTCTAAAAAAGCTAAGTCTGGTCCTCTGGACATTCAAAAAACAAAACAAAACAAAGCAAAAAACAAAACAAAACTGAATTTTATTGGTTATAATAATAATAATCATTTTATTTAAAAGCGCCTTTCAGGACACCCAAGGACACTTAACAAACCAACACAGTGTAATACAGAGCAAACATTATCAGCGACAAATTGAAATATAAAATACATAAAGGATATAAAATAGATAAAAATACATTTAGTAAAGTTAGTGATAAGCTAGTCTAAAGAGATGGGTTTTCAGGGCAGTCTTGAACAGAGAAAGGGAGGTGGTGTTTCGAAGGTCTGGCGGTAGGGCGTTCCAGAGGTGAGGGGCAGAGCAGGTGAAGGCCCTGCTCCCCATGGTGGAGAGGCGGGCAGAGGGTACATGGAGATGTAGTGAAGAGGAGGATCTGAGAGAGCGTGATGGGATGGAGATTTGTAGGAGGTCAGATAGATAAGGAGGGGCAAGGTTGTGGATAGATTTGAACGTGAGAAGTAGAATTTTGAAGATGATGCGTGATTTAACCGGGAGCCAGTGGAGCTGCTGCAGGACAGGAGTGATGTGATCATAGTAGGAGGTTTGAGTGATGACACGGGCAGCTGAGTTCTGGACCATCTGTAACTTGTGGAGAGATTTGTTGGGGAGGCCGTAGAGAAGGGAGTTGCATGGTTGTGTCACAGTCAGTGGGGGCAGGTTGTTATAACAACAAGTAAAAGGGCTAAATGGAGCAGTTTTCCTGTAATAAATTTAGCAAATATATGAATACTAGAAACAATTACAATGAGTAAAACATACTCACTTTCACTTTATGCTTTATTTCTTCAAAGTAGGATATGTAATTTTTCTACATTAATAAACATCACATAAGAATGCGTCATTTATTGTTTTAGATTTTAGAAACTGGGCAAAAACTGTTGTTTTCCTTCTTTACAAGAATCTCGTCTTTTATTTTTGTCTTAGAGTGTAAAAAATCAATAAATCTTAAAAACATTAGATATTTTTAGTTTTATAAAATCACCCCAACTGTCCAGAACAAACTCAAGTGCTCTGTGGGCCATCAGTTGAGAATCCCAGTTGTAGCAGGTGTTGTGGCTCCGGACACTTTTAATTTAGTGAACAAAGGGGCAGAAATTGCTCTTTTGAACGTAAAGGTTGCAGACCCCTGATCATTACTATAGTATTTGTTAGAGAAATTAAACATTGATCATTTAAACTTATTACTTTAAATGTACTGTATTCTGATGAATCATTAACCAGTTTGCTTCTGTAAAACCTCTCTGTGAGTAACAAATCTTATCTAAAGAGTACAAGCTGTTGTTTCCTGGACACAGAACAAAAACACAAGAATAGTCCAGCTCTTGTTTAGACACAGATAATGTTTTGACATTACGTTCCTGTTTGTTTTGAACACTACCACGTCTTCAATGTGTTATCAGAAACTGTCAATGTGTTGCTCATCATTGTCCTACTTTTGTGAGAATAAAAGCCATGCACGCACTGACCAATTCGGACTTTTGCTTCAAACACGTTTGAGCTTGGCTCCAAGCGAGTTTGAAGTGATTTTCCCCTTTGCAAAGTCTGCTTCTGTGAAAACTTACTCTTGCCTCTTTTGTGTGGTTCTTTTTAAGGTGAAGGTGATTAAATCCCTATCAGTATTATAAGTTCATAGCACAAATAGAATCAAGCTCATTTCCTGAGTATTCTTAAATATTCCCTTAATATATTAAAGCTGCTATATGTAGTTTCTGGAGAACGCTGGACAGAAAATTTTTGAACATAGACACCTTTCTGGTCCCTCCCCCTTGCTCTCGGCTGAACTGCAACTCAACCTCCTTAGCTCCTCCCCCCACAGCATGGCCTGTCTCGTGAACGCGCATGTGATACTGTAACCAGTGCTGGGCAACGCTAATTAAAAAATTTGTTCCACAATTTCTAAAACATTTATTAATTTTTTTAGGTCCACAATTTCAAAAGCACAAATGTCTTATGAAAATTAGGGGAAGCTAATCTAATCCGCTATTTATATATTTATATATATATATATATATATTTATATATAGCCGGCAGCGTTATCAATATTTGCACTACACTGCCAACTGAAAAGTAACAAAAATGATCCTAAAAGGATGAAATTACAAAAATCAAAGGATTTATTTAATACTTTACGTACATATATTCTATTCGGCCACGAAATTAACAAAAAATAGAATGATCTTTTAATCCCTAAAACCACGTTTAAATCTCAAATACACGGGTGTGTCGCCACCGCATTTATACATAAAAGTAACCCAAATACATGAAACTAACGACTCACCGTCGAATGGTTGACACAAAACACACAATAAAATCATCCGGCCACGTTAATTTGGCTTGAAACAGCTGGGTTCTCTACGGATTTATCCAAGAAACCAAGCACAACCAGCTAGAGTTAGCGTCCAGTTCACCTCTGATCCGGAAGATGTCAACATTCTATAGGTAGTCAACAGATTTAATGAAAAGTAACTAAAATACATAAAAATAACGACTCACCGTCGAATGGTCGACACAAAACACACAATAAAATCATCCGGCCGCGTTAATTTGGCTTGAAACAGCGGGGTTGTCTGCGGATTTATCCAAGTACCCAGCACAAACAGTAGCCACAGAATTAGCCCCTGAGTTCACCTCTGACCCGGAAGATGTCAAGATGGAATAGTCCATTTTTAGTAGGGGGATAAAGAAATCGACCGTTTTTTTATTGCGTATTTAATGATCGTTTTCATCGTAACTATAATTATTTTTATGTTAAATGTACATTAACAAGCAGGATCAATGTTAGGGATGTAGGTGACTGGCAGGGGGGCGGCGGGGCCGGGGCCCCTGCTGAAATGGGATCCCCAGGCACATGGTAGATCCGAGTCTGTTCTCAGCTCTGCCCCCCTCCCCCTCACACCCTTCCTCCTCTCTGCTCTTTACGTGGGGAAAAAGGTAAAACAAGCAGCATAAGAGCTTGTAAATAAGTTTATTGGTTTTTACTGATAGATAATTAGTTATTAGCGGTACTGCATTTTAAATAAAAATAGCACAAATCCGCTTATGAATTATAAAAGTTAGTCAATTCACAAAAACGCTGACAAAAAGTTTAGGTCCACTGTAAGCGGATTAGCGCTTTAGCGCTCCCAGGCGTTCATCTGCCCACCACTGACTGTAACCTTCGTTATCTTTATTGTTTAGTTTTAATAATAAATGATTCAAGCAAAGACACTTACTAAAAGTGATACCATATACCGTATTCGTCAGTGTATTACACACGCCTGTATATAATATGCTTTGTCCAATTATTGGAAATAAACCAGAAAAAAACGTACATAATACGCTTCGGTGTTTAATACGCATCTATTATGCGTCACCGTTACGCGACGCGTCAGCGCCGCATTTGCCCTGCTTAAAATGGCGGCCACAGAAGCGGGCGAGCACCGAAGGAATTTACAACAAAACACGGTAAAAACTATTATTTATTTGCGAGAAAAAATATATTTCTTAGCTGACTTTATAGCAAACGGGCTCCTGAGCTTAACAAAACTAACGAAATGTTCAATTCAGCTGGATTTTAAAAAGTAGTTTGCCGATTTGCATTCAGGCGGGCGGGTCGGATGCTTTCTTTCTTTAAATTTAGCTAAATAAACGCTTAAAAATATATTTTTCTTAGCTGACTTTATAGCAAACGGGCTCCTGAGCTTAACAAAACTAACGAAATGTTCAAATCAGCTGGATTTTAAAAAGTAGTTTGCCGATTTGCATTCAGGTGGGCGGGTCGGACACTTTCTTTCTTGAAATTTAGCTAAATAAACGCTTAAAAATATATATTTCTTAGCTGACTTTATAGCAAACGAGCTCCTGAGCTTAACAAAACTAACGAAATGTTCAAATCAGCTGGATTAAAAAAAGTAGTTCGCCGATTTGCATTCAGGTGGGTCGGACGCAGTGGCGGCTGGTGATTTTTTTTATGGGGGGGGCGCCATAAAAAAAATTTAAGCATGTGTAGAAGTATGCATAATTATGTTTGTATACTGTAAAGTAAGTTTGTTCATGTTTTTATTTGTATATATCAGGTGTATCCATTTGTATAAAACTATCATTAATAATACATGGTTCATCTTCACCTTGTTTGATGCATCAGTGTGAAAAGAGAATGGGAGTGTTCTGCTTCCACTTTTCAATTGTTGGACAACTTCTATCACTATTCTGTTATAATTATTTTAGTAATACAAGTTCATAATATAAATAGAATTGTGAGGGTCCAGACTTAAATAAGGACAAAGGTGTTCAAAAATCCACCAAATAATTCAATTTAATAGTTCCAAAAATAAACTAACAAAGAATAAAATTTCAATGAAAAATAAATCAAAAGATAATAACAAATTTGGGCCCAACTTAAACAGGTCAACTGAAGTCTAACAAGGAGGAATGATTCCAGATTAGATTTTAAATAACTGATTTATGGGGAAGAAAAATGATCTATTTTACTGTGATCCACCTGATGAGCTCCACCTATACTTAAGGCTGCAGTCAAGTCCTACTCTTCGCTGGAGCATTGATGCCTACTCATGGTATTTATGCTTCTAGCTAGTTTGTGAGTACAGTACTTTGAGAGACACCTTGTTTTTTGTTGTGTTTCCAATCCTCGTTTCCATCTTGGTCCTGGGTTCAGTTCTCTGCTCATCGTGTCTTGACCTCCAACAACTTGCCTGCCTCATTTCGCCCTCTGGGATTCATCTCAAGGAACTAAGGATTTCTCTGTGACGTTTATCCTACTACTTCACCTGTGAGGAAAATAACAAATAAAACAAGATCAATCATCTTGAAAGAGCCTTCTGGTCAAGCCTTTTTGACAGTTTGTTTCATCTTCCAGGAAATCCAGAAGATCCCTGTACATATGTATATAGACTTGCACTGTAAATAATAAACACTGTTACTTTTGCACCTCTTCGTCTTGTGTCGTTCTGGGTCTCATTACCAACTGGGTAAACCTTTGAAATTATAACACTATGACCACTTTATTGTTCTTTTTACATATTTTGTGCTAATTTCAGCTTACTTTTTTGTTGCTAGTTTTATATCTTTCAAAATATGAAACTTTCCCTTAAACATTATTCTCTTAAATCCGTTTTCTTTTTATCTTGTTGAGATTTTAGCTACTGTTCTGCTACTTTTCTGCCACTTAATATAATAATAATAATAATGTCACATTTGTCATCTGTGTATTTCCATACAAGATGAAATTAGTCTCTGCATTTAACCCAACCACCACCAGGTGGGGTAGTGGGCAGCTATTGAAAGCGCCGGTGGGCAATTGGGGGTGAGGTGTGCCGCCCATAGACACCACAAGTTATGCCATGACTGGGGTTCGAACCTGGGTCCTTCGAATCCCAAGTCGGTTCCCCTGCCTCAACACCATCTTGGCCCAGTGGTGGGATGTAACTAAGTACAAATACTTTGTTACTGTACTTAGGTACATTTTTCATGTATCTGTACTTTACTTAAGTATAATTAAATGTGGGTACTTTTTACTTTTACTCCACTACATTTTACATGAAGTATCTATACTTTCTACTCCACTACATTTCTATAATGTGTTGAGTTACAAGTAACTTTCATGTTGCGATTTTTTGATTTGTTCGTTAGTTTGAAAGTAACCAAAGGTGAGAGGGGAGTTTGGCCACTGAATCACTGCAAAGTTGACAGGTAACATTACACCCACCTTCTAGAAATTGGGCCAATAATGTATGTTCTAGTATATATATGTCACTGAGCTGGGGCCACCCACAGCATCGCCAACACACCCACAATGGATTCCACCGTGGAGAATCAGCCAGAAGATATGCACCACCCATGGCCTTATTAAAAAAAATATTGAAAGATTATTGAAAGACTATTCAGTACAGCAGGACAGATTCTCTCTCCCAAAAGAGACAGACTGGACAAAAAAAAAAAATTCTTCTGAACTTGAACAATAAATTCTTGCTGCAATATTAAAATGTGTCAGTTCATGGGACGTTAGGAGACAAGAGATGTTTCCAAATGACTCAACACTTGGGTCCAAGTTTTGCAAATGGTGTCAGGAAGTTAAAATATTGTTCACTATTGACCCATTACAAGGTTGACTAGACAGTATTTTAATCAGAGTTGATGACAAACTGGAGTTGAAGTGATCAATGTCTATTCCTTTGTTAGGTCTAATGCTCCTTTTTTCATCAGACAACTTTTACTTCAATGTTTTTACTGGTTTTATTTTGTGTTAAATAAAAAAATTCAGAGGTATAATCATTCCTCTTTCTTATTTTATTTAATGACATTTAACCTGCAGGTCATCCCTGAAATTCTGACGCACACAGAATCACAAGCCCAAGTGTGAACGGTGTCACACAATAAAAACATGCACTATCTGCAGCATTGTTCTTTAAACTGGAACAACACTTTTAAAGTATTACAGAAAATATACATACAGTACGCACACTTAATGATACTGTAGGCCATTGCGTTAGGTAATACATTCAGCAAGTACTTTTACTTTAATACTTTAAGTATTTTTAAAAGCAAATACTTATTTACTTTTACTTAAGTAAAAACATTAATGTGGTACTTCTACTTACACTAGAGTACATTTTTGTCTGTTTATTTGTACTTTTACTTAAGTACAGTGTTTGAGTACTTTCTCCAGTCCACCACTGCTTTTAACTAGCATTTTGATACTTTCAGCAAAAAAATTGCTACTTTTAGTGTTTTGCTACTCATCAATATTTTCCTCTTTTTGCTGAAGCTTAGCAGTTTAAGTATCTGTCTTTTAGCTACTGTCAGGAGATGTGGCAGAGTGAAGAAATGTGTTTATAAAAAATGTTACATACTGAACCTTTAGACTCTTCTCTTGCATTTGTTGTTGGATGTAACTGGGACCCTGTGTACATAATCTCGTTTTCAACACATGTACTACATGCGGTGCAAATGACAATAAATTCTCTCTGACTCTCTCTGACTCTGACTTTAACACAGACACTCTGAGGAGTAAAACAGTTCATGACATGAGCTGAAGATGGACAGACAGGAGTTGTCTTCAGACATTTGGGTTCATAACTAGCAACTTTTATAATGTTGTACAGTACACAACAAAAGCACAGCTAGTAGCTAGCTACTGTTGACTGACCGCAACACGCACACCACGTCACGCACACAGATGAGATCAGCTCAAACTTTGCTTAGCGATTCATTAAACTCACTTAATATTACTTGCTTACCTGTGTAGAAAGGCACCATTAATAATTACTGCTGTTTCAACGTCGCCGTGTGATCAGCTCTGAACAGAGATGGTCCCCACTCCGGCCCCTCCTCCTCGGACCGGAAACACGCGAACCGCAGCGATACACGAGACGAGTCCAGGCTCGAGGGCGACGGAAAATGCGACCTGTACAGTCCAATAGTTTTGGACAGATGGGACATAAACTGCTAGTTATAATTAGATTCAATGGAAAAGCTGTTAGCGGCGCCCAGCGGGGAACCGGAAGTACGTCACAATCAGAAAACGTTTTTTGAAACAAACAACTCATCATTACTCATAAAATATTTCTCCTACACAACTAAAAACATACAGTATATGCATAAATTTCGAAATATTTTTATTTTATTATTTCATTTTTATAAAAAAAAAATTAAATCTTCAAATGGTGAAGAGCTGCAGGTTCCAGAGGGGCAGCGCCCCTAGCACCCTCTAGTGGCGGCGGCCGCTGGTCGGATGCTTTCTTTCTTTAAATTTAGCTAAATAAACGCTTAAAAAATATATTTCTTAGCTGACTTTATAGCACACGGGCTCCTGAGCTTAACCAAATGTGAAATCAGCTGGATTTAAAAATCTGTGGTGTGGTTTATGAGTTACGGTATCTTGCTAACAAAAACAGCTAACCTCACAGCTAGAGCAAGGGGCGGGCAGCGACAGAGTCAGTCCGACCAGAGGAGACTTTTTTCGGACACATGAGCTAGAAACCAAGTGGAGGAGTTTAAGTATCTCGGGATCTTGTTCACGAATGAGGGAAAACTGGAGCGTGAGATCGATAGGCGGATAGGTGCAGCGTCCGCAGTGAAGCGGGCGCTGTACCGGTCTGTCGTGGTGAAGAGAGAGCTGAGTCAAAAGGCAAAGCTCTCAATTTACCGATCGATCTACGTTCCCACCCTCATCTATGGTCATGAGCTTTGGGTTATGACCGAAAGAACAAGATCTCGGATACAAGCGGCTGAAATGAGTTTTCTCCGCAGGGTGGCTGGACTCTCCCTTAGAGATAGGGTGAGAAGCTCAGTCATCCGGGAGGGACTCGGAGTAGAGCCGCTGCTTCTCCACATCGAGAGGAGCCAGTTGAGGTGGCTCGGGCATCTGGTTAGGATGCCTCCTGGACGCCTCCCTGGTGAGGTGTTCCGGGCATGTCCCACCGGGAGGAGACCCAGAGGAAGACCCAGGATACGCTGGAGGGACTATGTTTCTCGGCTGGCCTGGGAACGCCTTGGGATTCCCCCAGAGGAGCTGCTCCAAGTGGCTGGGGAGAGGGAAGTCTGGGCCTCCCTACTTAGGCTGCTACCCCCGCGACCCGACCCCGGATAAGCGGAAGAAAATGGATGGATGGATG
>JBBPBX010079349.1:0-16407 GCA_038048925.1 Garcialebias charrua
CAAAAACAACCTGGAGACAGTGATTCACGCATTCATTACATCTAGGCTTGATTACTGCAATTCACTTCTGTTTGGCGTCAGTCAAGCCACCATTGCACGATTACAACTGGTTCAGAACGCAGCTGCCCGATTTTTAACCAGCACACGCAAAAGAGAGCACATTACACCAGTCTTGGCCTCCCTTCACTGGCTACCGGTTCATCTTCGAATCCAATTCAAAATTCTCATGTATGTCTACAAATCGCTGAACAGTCTCGCCCCCGCCTATCTCTCGGATCTGATACACCCATATGTCCCTCCACGTGCTTTGAGGTCAGAGGATCGGGTACTCTTAATAGTTCCAGAAACTCGCCTTAAGCGCAGAGGTGACAGGGCGTTCTCTGTAGCAGGCCCAAGACTCTGGAACGAGTTACCGCTGCTCATCAAACAGGCCCCCTCCCTCTCAGTTTTCAAATCCCGGTTAAAAACTCACTACTACTCCATTGCTTTCAATGCCAGCTGATTTATATTGGATCGTTTTATTTATGATCTGCAATGTTTTTATGTTTTTCGTGTTGTACTTCATTGTCTGTGTTGCCTGTTGCGTGTTTGTTTGTTCAGCACTTTGGTGTGGACTTGTTCCTGTTGAAAGTGCTTTATAAATAAAATTGTATGGTATGGTATGGTATTTATGGAAATCTAATGCAAGGTCATGACTATTATTAGTCTTTATGAATGTGTGTTTTGTTGCTGTGTTCTGTCATGTGCTTTGCAGGATTGCGGACGGAGGTCGGGTGTGTTTGCCTTGTGCTCTTTTTGTGGATAATTGTTGTGTTTTGTTGTCTTACTTTCTACTCTTTCCTTTCTCTCTATTAAAAAAAATCCATATCGGTGTGAGAGGATGGCTGTAAGGTGAGAAGGGAGGCCATCTATAATGGAAGAAAAAAAATATTGTTGGCTTAGTGTTTACCTATAACCTAATCATTTAAGGAATAAACATTTTTAATAATCACTTTAAAAGTTATAAATGTTGTCTTTGGTGCCTGTTTGTTTTCCAAATATATTAGTGTGTGTGAATGACAGGCATTAACATAAAACACTTTGTAGAACAGTGCTTTATGAAGTTCAGTCCGTTTCCTTCTATCAGTTGACCGGCAGTTCTGCCACATCCAATATGGCGGCCGCTCCGACGTACCGCCGCTACGGACCAGCCCACTCAACGAGGTGTCCACAACTGCCTCACCAGTTCTCTGTTGTGATGGCAGATGACAATAGCCAATCAGTGATGGAGAAAGGTCAGAGGAGCTTTGCTATGAAATAATGATGAATGATTGTTTGAAATGTGTTTAATAGGTTAACTCAAAAACCGCCGATCTGACTCCAAATCCGCCCAAATACCGTAATCCCCACCCGCCCAAAGGTATTTTTACCTGCAAAGTAGAGAATGAAAACTGCCCAAATGGCGGTAAACCGCCCAATCTGGCAACACTGGGCGCAAGGGTATCACTTCCGGTCAGTGTTGCCAGATCTCGTGATAGAAACAAGCAACCAGCTCTATAAAAACAAGCCCAACTGGCAACCCACCACATTGTGTAAAACAGAGGCCAGTTTTAAACAGTATAAGCAAACATTTATTATGGCATTAAGGCCCTGTACACACATAGCATGGTGTTTGAAAAACGAATATCTGCGCAAAATAAAAATCTCCATACATACATGTTCGGATATTTAAAATGTTCGTCTATATGTCCCCATTTATTTTTACCACAGAGCGTTGTAAAGAATACGCCAAACCCATAGGTGGCAGTTTAGTGCAGTCACAACCCTTCAACCCAGCCACAACTTCCTGTTATTATTTCTTTCTTTTTCATTCATTTGTGTGGACAGACCGCGAGGTTGAACTACTATTAAATACCGTGTTGGAGTACAAAGTTAAAATACAGGAAAATGTCGACTGGGAATCATGTCAGAGCAGGTATGTTGACCTTTTAGCGCTTTTTTTTAGAGCATTATGTGATGTCAGCACTGCAGTAGCTGTCTGCAACTCTCCGGTTCTGAAAGTCCACACGCAAACTCGAAAGCGGAGAATTCTCAAATCTCCACTTTGGTCAGAGTTTTTTTTTATTATTCGTTTATAGTTACATCAACCGGAGTTCACGTTTGGATGAAAGGCCAAACCGCATGATAAACTATTCGGTTTTACTGATATCTGGCTATGTGTGTACAGGGCTTAAGTCTCCTGCTTAATCCAGCCACTAAGATGTGTCTGTGTGACAACTGGGACAAAGCTTTGACTCAGAAATATATTTTTCTTAGCACAAGCACAACTTGTACTTATATATGTAAATAAATATATAAAAACAAAATTTAATATATGTAAATAGTTTATTTTGTAGTTACAGCTGTTTATGTGCCTTTATGACAACTGGGACAACGCTTTGACTCAGAAATACAGTCTCCACCAAAAGTATTGGAACAGCAGGGAAATTTCTTTTGTTTTTGTTGTGCACAGACGGCATTTGGGTTTAAGATGACCATGAGAGACGATTTAAAATATCAGCTTTTATTTCCTGGTATTTACATTTAGATGTGTTAAACAACTCAGGACATACAACCCTTTGTTTGAACCCACTCATTTTTCAAGTGTGCAAATCTGATTGTTGGAAGTAAGGGGCAGATATAATAAGATTTATTCTTCCTTCTGCTACCTTTCATTTTATTTATTTTTTTACATTTTGTACACTATCATTAAGTGTGCAAAACTATTGGAACATGTGACTGACGGATATTTCTTGTTGACCAGGTGTTGCCTTTAATGTTGATTGTTCAAACATTAAATAGTTCTGCATGACTAGTTTATTTTTTGGTCTGTGTTTAAACCTTTTAAGTACCGTATTTTCCAGCCTATAAGTCGCATCTTTTTGCCTAATTTGCATGCCCTGCGACTTATAGGGCAAAGCGACATATTTATGGATTTTTTCCCTTATTTTTAGACTATTTTTTGGCTCAAATATGACAATTTTTCATTTTGGCAAAAATGGTGCAGTACCACTTTTGTCCGCTAGTGTCCACCGACCGTTCCCACCTCATGTGTCCGACGGCAGCCTCCTCTGGTCGGACTCACTCTGTCGCAGCACGGCCTCCTGCTCTGGAGGTATGAACTACTGAACCACAGGACAGATTTTGATCAAACTTACAGAAAGTAATTACTGGATGGGCATTTACAAACTGTAGCTTTTGGAGTTGTTTGAGATAAAATTCGATGTTTTAGCTCCGTAGATGTGTAGCGTTGGCTCTGTTGTTTTTTCGGGTACTACCGTATTTTCCGGAATATAGGTCGCAGCTTTTTATCATTTTTGCCCTGCGACCTATATTCAGGTGCTACCTATTTATGGCTTTTTATAAAATAAGCTGATTTGTAATAATTTATTAACAAAAATTAAACTGAGACACACTCATACAATAATGTCAGCTAAAAAATATATTTTTTTAGGTCTAAAAAAGTTAAGTCTGGTCCTCTGGACATTCAAAAAACAAAACAAAACAAAGCAAAAAAATTGCAGAAACGTTTCGTCTTTCGTCCGAAAGACTTCCTCAGTCTGAGTTCCTGTATTCAGCTCAGTCTTATAAATAGCACCCTCTCACAGTGGATCAACCAGTTGGCTGATGACAGCCGAAACCAGCTGCTCACATGATCATGATCATGTTAAGACGAAACGTTTCTACAATTTTTTTTTTGCTTTGTTTTGTTTTGTTTTTTGAATGTCCAGATGACCAGACTTAGCTTTTTTAGATTTTTCTACCTGGATTATTGAGCATGCATCAGGGTATTTTTTAGGTGTTTATCCTGCTAAAATTTTTCATTTATTAAAGAAAAGTTCAGCTCAGACACATATTTGCTATAATTTTTATCAAACAAATAATTGTTTTTAAGTGTTAATCTTCTTAAAAGCCTTGCTGTGCGCTCCTGTGGCAGACATTTGCAGCAGAGCTAAACACGGTCCACATTTTGACGTAGGTGCGACCTATATTCAGATGCGACCTATATATGGATTTTTCCACATTTTTGGCAATAATTGGACAATGCGACCTCTATTCAGGTGCGACCTATAGTCCAGAAAATACTGTATTTAGCAAATATCTCATAAACCATAGGACAGATTTTTATGAAACTTACAGAAAGTAATTACTGGATGGACATTTACAAACTAATAGCTGTTGGAGTTGTTTAAAATAAAATCTGATGTTTTAGCTCCGTAGATGTGTAGCGTTAGCTCCATTGTTTTTCCGGGTACTATTTAGCAAATATCTCATAAACCACAGGACAGATTTTACTTAAAGGTGAAGTCTGCAGTTTCTGTAGAACATCAGCACTTAGAAAAAATTTCAACAAGCAAAGCATTCTGATCCCTCCCCCTCAGAGCCATATATGGCTCTGCCCCCTTGTGGTCTGTTGAAATTCAAATTCAAGCTCTGTTTTTATTGGCTGATTCAAATTCAAGCTCTGTTTTTATTGGCTGGTTACAAACTTTGTTTTTATTGGCTGGAAAATGGCGGGTCACTTTTTCTTTTTAGAAATGCTTATTTACCACCTGGAGAAGCAAGGGGACAATATTTTTTTTTTTTTTTTTCAGAGATTACCTCTCTAACATCAATCTAGTGACAGAGTGAAGAAATATGTTAAAAATATATTGTTAGAAAAGTTACATATAGCAGCTTTAAAGCTCCACTGACATCATCTTTTGACTTTTCAAAAAATGGCACAACATATATAAATATTAAGATTGACCCCTGACCGTTTTTGCTAAAATAATGTTAAATGAATGAAAATTGACCCCCAAAACAGTTTAAAATTAGCGCCATTTTTTTAACACGATAAATAGGGATATCCCCGTCGCAGGATGATGACGTCATGTAAAGGAAGTTCTCTCCTGCGCAGCTTGAAAACAATGGATGAGCTACAAACTCGATCCGTCCAATTTAGCCATTTAAAAGTTAATATTTTAGCGGATTGTCTGCAGAGAAGCCAAAGTTATTTCCAGTAAACAGCAGGTTATAATTTTTTTCAGCTCCTGCTGGTTTTTGGAGACTTTTCACTTCATGAGGTGAGCTCAGCTGCTGTGTGGAGTTACATGCATGTGGACGAGGCAGAAGTAATTCTACAACATGTACATCGTCTCCAGCCTCCACAGCACTGAAATGGTAATATATTAGTTAATGTTCCTAATAATTATTCAACATTAATTAATAGTTTAAAAAATTAGTCCCTTTTAAAATATCTGTTAAATATATTATTCTTTTATTTTATTTTGTTTGTGTTTTCAGGTTTCCAGGTCTCCAGTCCATCACCTGAGGCTCTTCCTGTTGAACCACAACCCAGACTTTCACATCACAGCAGGTAAGATTGCATCAACGAAAAGAATACTACTCAACAATATTCTTTGATGTAAATCTGTTGATTTTCTGTGGTTCTGATGAGGGAAGTGACAAAGTGGATGCAGCATTCAGCCCATAATGGACCCAGATGTCCCCTGCGTCCAGACCTACAACACCTGGACATCATGAGCGTGGAGGAGCGAGGAGGTGGTGGAGTCTGAAGAAGTACAAGCAGCAGGATGAGGAGAAACTAGACCGATGTCCCCTGCGTCCAGACCTACAACACCTGGACAGGAGGGTGGACGAGGAGGTGTTGGAGTCATTTTTACAGAGCTGATGAAGTCAAACAACACTTGCTAATATGTGTTAAACTCAATTTATTTTGATAATCTGTTCATATTAATGTTTCCCCAGAGGTTTTCATTTATTTGATAATATGGGATGGTTTTATTTTAATAAAATGTTTCTTTCAACATTCACCAATTTTGTTTTTACTAAAGTATGAGCTGTGAGTTGTAGATGCACGAATGAAATTAAAACAGATACACAAATATTCTCACAAAGAATAACACAAATATTCTCACAAAGAATAACTCAACACTAACAGATAATATAGTGTACTACCGTAACTTTATTTACACATAACTACAGAAACACTTGGTTCATTGTTATCCTTTTTTTTTCAAACAATATGTTCATTTGAACAGTCAGAAAAAATATTAAATTCATTGATTCATTTTCATCTCAATGCTCTGGCCAGTTGTAGTATTTCTGCATATTTTAATGTCTTGATGCACAAACGTAGCTTTCTGCAGCAGTCCTGATGTTCTACAGATCCTGAAGACGTCTCCATCTGTTGTTTAACAATATCAAGGTTTGTTCTCCACCTCGGTCCACTCTTCAGGTGAAGACATTTCTGTGAATCCTCGCTCCTCCACGCTCATGGATGTCCAGGTGTTGTAGGTCTGGACGCAGGGGACATCTGGGTCCATTATGGGCTGAATGCTGCATCCACTTTGTCACTTCCCTCATCAGAACCACAGAAAATCAACAGATTTACATCAAAGAATATTGTTGAGTAGTATTCTTTTCGTTGATGCAATCTTACCTGCTGTGATGTGAAAGTCTGGGTTGTGGTTCAACAGGAAGAGCCTCAGGTGATGGACTGGAGACCTGGAAACCTGAAAACACAAACAAAATAAAATAAAAGAATAATATATTTAACAGATATTTTAAAAGGGACTAATTTTTTAAACTATTAATTAATGTTGAATAATTATTAGGAACATTAACTAATATATTACCATTTCAGTGCTGTGGAGGCTGGAGACGATGTACATGTTGTAGAATTACTTCTGCCTCGTCCACATGCATGTAACTCCACACAGCAGCTCACCTCATGAAGTGAAAAGTCTCCAAAAACCAGCAGGAGCTGAAAAAAAATATAACCTGCTGTTTACTGGAAATAACTTTGGCTTCTCTGCAGACAATCCGCTAAAATATTAACTTTTAAATGGCTAAATTGGACGGATCGAGTTTGTAGCTCCTCCATTGTTTTCAAGCTGCGCAGGAGAGAAATTCCTTTAAATGACGTCATCATCCTGCGACGGCGAAATCACTATTTATCGTGTTAAAAAAATGGCGCTAATTTTAAACTGTTTTGGGGGTGAATTTTCATTCATTTAACATTATTTTAGCAAAAACGGTCAGGGGTCAATCTTAATATTTATATATGTTGTGCCATTTTTTGAAAAGTCAAAAGATGATGTCAGTGGAGCTTTAAGTAAATGCTTTATTTACTCATTTTAGTACTAATACTGTACTGTACACACTGTCTATGACAAGACAAGTTTTCTTTTTCTACTTTACAGAAGACTGAAGCCACGAGATCCATCCAGAGATAAGTTTGTACACCTGGGTCCAGTCTCAGATCTACACCTTGGATTCCTGTGGAGTTGGCTGAAATCGGACAGTTCCACATGAAGAGAAATCTGTTCAGTTTGCTGGTCTCCATCATTGCTTGTTGAATTGGTTTTGATCTTTATTCTGTGCCAATTCATTTTCATTAAGACAACACCACCCACAGTTGTCATATTGTACAGTATTCAGTTTCAACTGTTTTAAATGTATAATTATAGCTTTTATTCTGAACTTTGTCAGTCTCCTGGGTGATGAAAACTTATAAGCTAAATGAATGTTTTTATGCTTTGCACATGTGAATAAAAACACTGGCCTAAGAACAATCAAGACCTTTACTTTTTATTTATGTGTATTACTATGAGTAGTATGGGTGACATCACAATGAAACTACTTCACATTATTAGACATTGAACGGTGTATTTTAATTATTGAAATAACAACAAAAAGAACAAATGTAAATGAACAGCAGATTTATTTATAGAAGATTTTAACTCGTTTGTTGCTGTGTAAGACTGCACAAAACTTCTGGACTTCTGGAAGTCGAGTTTCCATCCATGTCCTGGGAGTCTGCTGGTGATTGAAGATTCTACGACCTGAGAGAGGACCTTAACACAGAAATTTTTAGATATGGAGTACATAATTTCTCTGTTTTTTTTTTTGTATATAATATATATACTCCACACCATGAATGTTTTTGTTGAAAAGCTTATGTAATATTGTACGTATGAAATCAACTGAATAATGACTTCTTATTTTGTTTTATTCAACCACAATGTAACAGGTTCTTTAAATGGCAACACATGGTTTTCTCAAAACAAAAATGTACATATTTCATATTATCTTGTCTTTGAATATTGCAGAAAATATATAACTACTGTACTTTATCATCAACTTGTTAATTAAACAGCATGTGTTTCAACTTTGTACATTTCACTTGTGCTGTGACATTTTCAACAAATTTTATATTAAATGTCTGCTTTCATTCACAGCACAGACTTGAACTCTGACTATATTAATGTCTGGCTGTGATCTAAATATTCTGATATCAGATGTCATGTACCTTCCACAGTGTGTCCAGTCAGCCTGTCCGTGAGCAGTGAGATAAGACGTTATCTGTGCTTCACATGTCACTACTCACGGACTGAGCAGTGACAGCTGAGGCACAGTTAACGTCTTATCTTCGCAGCTTTTTAAAACATCCTTGGAACGTATCCACCTTTGCTGTGCTGCCATTTACGTTAGGTAAAGGTAACTTATGTGTAAATAAATAAATAAATCGCTAGCAAAGACGTTACCCCACAAACGTAAACAAGAGCGCGGGACCGCGGGCGGAAGTACACCCCCGGCTTCCGCCATGAATTATGGGTAGTGGCGGGAAATCGAAAATAAGGTGGATAGAGGAATCAGCCTTATGGGATGTGATACAAAGATTTTGTGTAAAGCACTTTCTAGGAGGTTAGACAAATACCTACCCAATTTAATAATAGATGACCAGCAAGGATTTATTAAAACAAGACAAGGCTATCATAATATAAGACGGGTTCTTAATGTATTACATGAAAAACATAATTGTAAGGACGCAGCGATGTTATCATTGGACGCACGTCAAGCTTTTGATAGAATAGAGTGGAATTATTTGTTTGAAGTGCTCCCCAAATATGGTTTTGGTGAAAATTTTCTAAAATGGATACGATTACTATATACCGATCCCACAGCACAAGTTTTAACAAATAATAACGTATCAAAACCTTTTAATTTACAACGATCAACCAGACAGGGTTGTCCTCTGTCACCACTGCTTTTCGTTTTGGCAATAGAACCTCTGGCGATGGCTGTTAGAGCAAATACAGGAATATCAGGTATTAGAATTGGAGGAAGAGATCATCACATTTCCTTATTTGCAGATGACATCATATTTTTCATAAGCAATTTGAAGACCAGTATTTCCAATTTGGTGAATCTGATAGAAGAGTTTAGTGAATTTTCAGGATATAAAATTAATAATTCTAAATCAGAGTTAATGTTTCTTAATGAAGAAGAAAGGAGAAACCCTATTGTGGTTACCCCATTTAAAACAACCACAAAAGGTTTTACATATTTAGGCATCAAAATCACCCCATCTCTTAATGAAATAAGCACAACTAATTATAATCCTCTTGTAGAAAAAACCACAGAAATTCTAAATCGATGGTCAAATTTGCCTATATCCATGATAGGTCGAGTAAATTTATTAAAAATGACAATCTTGCCCAAATTTTTGTACTATTTTCAAACACTTCCATTACCACTGTCAGATTCATTTTATGATTGTTTAGACAAACTTTTTAACCAATTTATTTGGAGTAATAGAAAAGCAAGACTCCGCCTAAAGCTCCTCTACCTGCCTTATG
This sequence comes from Garcialebias charrua, assembly GCA_038048925.1. Classification (NCBI taxonomy): domain Eukaryota; kingdom Metazoa; phylum Chordata; class Actinopteri; order Cyprinodontiformes; family Rivulidae; genus Garcialebias; species Garcialebias charrua. Next base: position 9,666 of record JBBPBX010079349.1, read on the forward strand.
AAAGAGGTGGACTTCAAGTCCCTAATCTCAGATGGTATTATATGGCTGCCCAACTAACATCAGCTACTCATTACTTCTGTCCGGTGACACCCCCAGCTTGGGTGGACATTGAACAGCAATCTGTTCCAGGCCTCCCCTTAAACACCTTCCTGTACTCTTCGGATATAAAGAAACTAAAAAAGACTACAAAGAACCCTTTCTTAAAAAATACAATTATAACTTGGCACGTAGCACATAAATATATGAGTAACTGTCCAGAACTATCACAATTTACCCCTATTTGGGGTAATGAAAGCTTCACTCCAGGGACAAATGATGGAGGATTTAAACTATGGAAAACCAAAGGCATACAGACAATTAAAGATCTTTACGCAGAGGACATATTGCTTACCTTTGACCAGCTATGTAAGAAGTATTTAATACCCCCAAAACACTTTTTTAAATACTTACAACTGAAAAACTATATGTCATCAAAACTGAAACAAATCGTTGACATTCCACCATTAACAAAAATAGAAGAGGTATGCGTTGGGGACTTAAAAGGGAAAGGCTTTCTTTCCGTGTTTTATAATTTGTTGATGCATTCCTCTAAAGATTCTGCAATTGATAAGTTAGACGCTTGGAAAAGAGATACTTTGGAAAATATAGATGAGGAAGACTGGAATCAGGCTTGCTTAAAAGCACAAACACAAACAATAAACACACGATTTAAACTTCTGCAATATAAATGGCTTATGAGAACTTATATAACGCCAGTTAAACTTCATCATATGTCCAGTAACATTCCAGATACTTGCACTAAATGCTTGTTTGAAAAAGGAACTCTTCTACATTGTCTGTGGGAATGTCTAAAAATACAGAAGTTTTGGAAAGATGTTATTGGGTGTCTATCTGAATTGTTTAATGTAAGGGTCCCACTAGAGGTTAAACTTTGTATTCTAGGAATATACCCCGTGGAATTTAAACAATCACAGAAGAAGACTAAATTGATAGACTTTGGACTTCTTCAAGCCAGAAGATCTATTGCATTATGCTGGAGGAGCATGGACGCCCCCTCTCTGGGACTCTGGAAGAAAGAAATTGCAAATTCACTTGGACTGGAAAAACTAACATACATTACCAAGGGTAAACAACGAGACTTTGAGAACCTCTGGGAGCCATATATGAGGATCATAGGGACTGAGGACGGAACTTGTTAATGGGTAACTTAAATTGATATCTCGACTATGGTTTCTAGTTATACTGTATATTGACTTGTCAATTTTCTCTGTCTTGAGCAGAAGGTTAATTTTAATTTTATTTATTTATTTATTTATTTTGTTTATTTTATTTTAGCTAAACAAATGCAGGTTTGAAGGGTGTGTGTGAGAGTGAATGTAAGTGTTTATAAGTATATGTTTATAATGTTAAGCTTGTTCTGTAAGCTTGTTGTATTATAAAAAAGAAAACTCAATAAAATATATTGGAGAAAAAAAAAGAGATGAACTTTATTATTGTACGAGATGCGTAGCGTGGCGGGGAAAAGCATCCTATAAGGCACATCCAGCTTTCTGAGAGATCTTTTCACCTCGGTGAACTCACGCCTCCTCTTCTCCACAGCAGGCGAGAAATCCTCGAAGATGTGTATTCGGCTGCCGGACGCAGTAATTTCACCCATGTTTCGTGCCTTCTGCATGATCAGCTGTTTATCCGCATAGTTGTGGAGGCGGATGTAAACAAGCCTCGGTCGGGCCGGTTCTGCTCTCAGCGTGGCGGGGCTGCGATGACAGCTGTCAGTTTTAATCCGGCGGTTCTTCACCGTGAGATCCAGACTTTAGGAAGCCACGTCTCAAAGAATTCTTTGGTGTTGTCTCCCTCTGTGCGTTCCGATAAGTTGACAATCTTTATATTGTTCCGTCTGGATCTGTTTTCCTGGTCCTCCAGCCTGATGATGACTTCTCTCAGCTCTGCCTCGGTGCGCTCCAATTTGGCTTGTAACTCCGTCACGGTGTCCTCCGTGTCGGATATTCTTTGCTCAGCGTCCTCCACTCTTTGCTCGATCACCTTCACATTTTCACACACCGAGGTGACTGATTTCACTATCTGATCGAGTTTCGTGTCCAAACTTGAGCTAAGTTTAGCAAAAACGCTTTCGCTTATCTTTTCAACCAAGCTGTCTACGTCATCCCTCTCCGTCATTTTGTCAGGCTTGCTGGCGTCTTGACTCGGTTGATTATTTCGAGTTTTCGCTGGCATATTCCGCTTATTTTCTGGTGACTTTACCCTAAAGTTCACGCAATGACATATCTCTTAACTTTTTGTAGTCTTTTCTGCTTTAATCTATCTTAAATATCAAAATAGGCGTTAATAGCTCGGGAGCTCCACTCCTGCACTCCTACTCTCTCCGTATCACGTGACCCCCCCTAAAATATGTTAATTTTTGCAAACAAAATGATAAATCACTTTAATTTAGCTTTAAAAGTGATTTTGAACTTCAAGCCGTGTTTAATCATGGGAAAACCGATTACACGCGAACGCACCATCTGTGACGTAGTGTGCAGAGTGTGAGGCAGAGCTCTGGGCTTGTCACAGTGCGCGCGTGTGAGCAGCTCCACATGAAGGTAAGTCTGATACAGCATCAGACCTAAATTAGATCCTGTTGTTTCTTGTTCCATCACCCAAACTATTTTCTGCTTCCCAAAATGAAGACAAATAGCTCAAATCTTCACATAGATTGCTAAATTTGTCGTGTTTTAAATTGTCCGCTATTAAAGAGACCAGAGCCCTCTGCCTCGCGCTCTGCACACTACGTCACAGATGGTGCGTTCGCATGTAATCGGTTTTCCCACGATTAAACACGGCTTGAAGTTCAAAATAACTTTTAAAGCTAAATTAAAGTGATTTATCATTTTCTTTGCAAAAACGAACATATTTAAATGTTAAAATATATAGATATGTAACCCTGTGGTTTGAGTTCATATTTATTTTATTTAGTAGTGAATGAATGGATAAGTAAATGGTGTTTAATGTTTGTTTTATAGAACATGTAAACATACTGTGTTTGGAGTTTAATGTACTTTTAATACTGTTTGTTTTAATAACTGTTTGTAAAAGTAGTTTTGGAGTTTAATGTACTTTTAATACTGTTTGTTTTAATAACTGTTTGTAAAAGTAGTTTGGGATTTTATTTTGGAGGTGTGGGAGGGGCTTGTGCCAGCAGGTAGAGGAGAACGGGAGAGGATAAAAGGAGGAGCGCGAAGGTGAACGAGTTAGTTTTTCCCATCGAAAGAGAAGGGACTGTCGTTGTGGAGACACTTGGCTGAACCGTCGTCCGTGCCGTTGAAGGGGGAGAGAAGGACTCCGGCCGTCTGTGGAGGTTGGAGCTGCGTGGGTGAACAACCCCGCAGAGAACTGTCCGTGACGCCGCTAGTGGAGTGGCTATCGCTAACAGGACTCGCCAACGGCTTTGTCGGACGGTTGGCGGTTGGCCAGCAGAGACAGCCGCCCTGGGGTCAACTCTCCAACCAACTGTGACTCTCAGCTACTACCACACCACATTTTAGCTCACTACCTGAAAAACTCCCTGTTACAGATGTTTTGGTACAGGCTAAGATTTATTGTCTGTGGCGGCCATCTTGAATCTGGTTAACAACCACACTTCATCAGTACTAGATGTTCATCTAATGATGACTTTCTAAGAGTTTATTAGAATATTTTCAGTGATTTATGAGATATTTTGCTAACAAACTGCACACAGACAAAGCAGAAACAGGTAAAAACATGATCGCTCTTCCTTCTCCTTCAGCGCTGAGACAACTGTTTCATGTTGAATCCAGTAAAAGTGATTTAAAGGTTAAAACAAGCAGCAAACATGTTTTTGTTCTAAAAAGGTTTTTAGACGTTTGGAAAGAGAAACTTCACAACAGACGTGTTCAAGTTGAACTTTTGAAATGAATGAAACATTTATAACTGAATAAATTGTGAAGTATCAGAGAATGATTTTAGTTGGACAAACATAGAAAACCTCCAACAGCTGCAGTGAACTGACCTCAGAACCTCCAGTCTACAGTTTGGACTCTCCAGTCCACAACACAGAAGCTTCACTCCAGAGTCAGACAGCTGGTTCTGACTCAGGTCCAGTTGTGTCAGATGGGAGGGGATGGACTTCAGAGCTGAGACCACAACTTCACAGTGAGTCTCTGAGAGTCCAACATCACCAGCAGATCTGTGATGACAGAAAAAGTAAAGTGAGTTGTAATAAAATCAGCCAATCTGTCTGATCAACACAGACTGAAATCATCTGATGAACAGTGATGTCATCATGTGATGAACATCTGCTCTTCACATCTGGGCTTCATGTCATCCCATGTGACTGTGTTTGACATGACACAGTGAATCTCTTGGGTCTCTTTCAGAGCTGCAGACTTTTCAGGACAATCTTTGTTTTGCTTTAATCTGCAGATGAAGGAGGGAACATGGCGTTACATTTCTGCTTCCATCATGTCCACAGTCTGTCAGTGGATCTGATCCAGAGTCACAATCAAGACGTCTGCTTTAGAAAAACTCTTGGACTCTTTTCTAGTTGTCACTTCAGCTCAGAACATTTGGACTGAGTGGAACTCAGTGAGCAGTTCCAGGTGGAAAGATGATCTGTTTGCTTCCTGTTCCTGTCAGCTCCAACTGTTCACGTCCACACGCAGGAAAATGCTGCTGATATCAAGCTCTCAAGGTTCACAACATGTCAGCAATGTGCTGGTGGTGGGAGGTTCTTGTTCAGCTGAGGGGAGACATGGACCAATGCTTCAGAGTCATGGAGTCAACACATGAAGTTTAGAGGAAGATTCAAACTATTTCAAACTCACAGCTGCTCAAAGTGAAGCTGCATTGTGGATTTTTACTCTGCTTCACTTTGAAATCAGACAAATATTTGACACTTTGACTCCATCTTCTCAACCATCTGAGGCCAAAGAGAACTGCTGGAAAAATCCACCATGCAACATTTGTTCAGGAGCTGTGACATGTTGAAGCTAACAGAACTTTGTTGTGTCATGTTTTAGCAGCTGCTAGCTCAGTTAGCCTGTTAGCATAACTTCCTGTTGTTCTCCACTGACTTGTGACTGCTGTCTGCTGCAGGTCAGACTCTGGATCCTCACAAGGACTTCATCCAACCTCACAGCACAGTCTGAACATGTTTGAAGAGAAGATGAAAACAGAAAACATCAAATTTTTCATTCAACCTTTATTTAGTCAGGTAAATCTTATTGAGCCTCATGGCTCATTTACGAAAGTGACCTGCTAAAACTAAAGAACAATGAATAGCAATGGTAGAATTTCCTTAAACAATAAACAACAATAAAACAAAAGAGAGGAAAAAAAAACAAAAGAGAGAAATACATTTTTTTTTTAAAAACAAAGCATCAAAAAACTAGCAAAACATTATAAGGTAGACGTATAAAATCAAAGACAGGAACAAATCTGCATTGGTTTTTGCCAGGATTCAAACAGATTCTGAAAACCATTTAGAGAAGTCAAGGTCGAGAGCTTCAGATCTTTTTGTAAGATATTCCATGAAGCAGGAGCAGAATAGGAGAAGGCCCTTTTTCCAAGTTCAGTCCTCACTGATGGAACACTGCAGGTAATCATGTCCTGAGAGCGCACACTGTAGCTGCACTCACGCAAAGACATGTAGGAGGAGATGTATGAGGGCAGCAAACCAAGAAATGATTTAAAGATGAAAGTGTACCAGTGGAAGAGTCTGCGTGAGGTTAATGATGTCCAGTTAACCAGTGAATACAGGGTGCAGTGGTGGGTACGATAATCACAGCCAGTTATGAATCTTAGTGCACCATGATAGACAACATCCAACATCCGCAGGGTGCTTGTAGGAGCATTCATGTAGAGAATGTCACCGTAATCAATGGAGGGAAGGAAAGTCACAGATACAAGGCGTTTCCTAACATTCAGTGTTAGGCATGATCTGTTTCTGAAAAAGAAACCCAGTTTAACTTTCAATTTCTTCACTAGGTTTTCCACGTGGAGTTTAAAAGAGAGATGTGAATCGACCAGTATACCCAGCTATTTACAGGTAGCCCTCGAGTTACGTTAGGGATAGGGACCTACGTGTGTGACTTAGGTCGATGTTGTCGTACCTCGCGGACCAAAAACACCTGCCTGTCGTAGGTCCGCGTTTCTGACATAGGTCGCGGCTATACCGCTAACGGAGCGCCGCACACATATTTAATGGCATGACAATGAACAAGCGGACATCCTGTGCCATAAACATGCACAGAACTGTACAGTAAATGAATACAGTACTGTACAATAAATAAAAAATATAATGTCTTACTTTGAGCTGGTCAAAGCCTGCCTTGGTCTTTTAGCATCAGCTCGGGTGAGAGCTCCCCCAGCTTCCTTACGCTCCACACGCACACACGTGGTCAAAACTGTTTAAAAGAATGACTGTTAGCTTCTTAACTTCATACATTTGGAGCCAGAAAAAAAAAAAAAACTTACTGAAAGCCGTTTCTCCGCTCCTCCATCCATCCAAAACAACTGCTCGGCGTTAGCTACGGTTAGGCCCCGCTAGTAGCACTGGTTAGCATGTCAGTTCATTCAAAAAGGCTGTCGGCTTTGTATCTCCGCGTTAGCTCGGTGTCCCCCGACTGCCAGGCGGACATTTGCGGCGAGCTCCCGGCAGCAGATGGTCCCTCCAAGGCATGTCGGCTCGGTGTCTTCGCCTGTGTTAGCTGCTCTGTTAGCTGCT
>JBBPBX010079350.1:0-16407 GCA_038048925.1 Garcialebias charrua
TAGCAGATTTTAGCAGAAGCTCCGGGAAGATCTGCCCCTCTCCAAATATGGGCATTCACATCACTAAAGATTCCGCCTTGGAGTTACAGGCGGAGTTTTAATAAGCCTTCATCAACTTCCATGACCGCTGCTCTAAGAGAGGAAAAAAAAAAGAGAAGCGGTTGCTCACTGATGTCTGTCATATTCTGAGCAGCATCCACGTAGACATACTAGTTTAATTCGCTTGATCGCGACAAATTCATTCATTTCCGCATCGCCTTTTTATTCTCTCCCCTGACCAGACAGGTCGGGAGTAGAAAGGCAGCCGCAGCGCGGAGCTCAAGGCGCGCGGGCTTCCCCGTGCTCTCCCTGCTTCCCCGTGCTCCAGCAACAAGGCTGGGATAGAACCGAGCCCCGGCACGAACTTCAAAGCTGATGGAGCGGAACGGGGAGCCAGGGAGAAGCCGCGCGGCTCGCTCCTCTCTGGGCAGAGGAGAGGAGAGCAGCCAGCAACAGTCGCAGCGGTGTTATATCTTATTAAAAAGGTCTATAAAATAAATAAAAAATAAAAGCAGACCACTGGTCCAGTTGTACACAAAAATGCACCAGGAAATATGCAGTTTTACTCTCACTCTCATAAACCTCCATGGAAACTCACTCCTACCTTCTGCCTTGCTTTCTGGGTGGAGATCAATGTAACAAAAGGCATGACCCTTCGGGACTCTTCGGCCAGGTTTCCGGATTCATTCGGGAGTGGGTTTTTTTTTTTTTTTTTTTAACCCTCGCCTGGCCCAAATGCAAAAATGAAAATAAAATTCATAAAATACTACAGTAATTCTCCAATATGGTGAATTGTTACTGTCACGGTGGGTGTTGTCCTTTAAGAGAAGGTTTTTCTCTCTTAACATACAAAGCTTCCTTCACACCCCTCTCAAACCATCTGTGATCTCGGTCCAAAATTTGCACATTTTCATCCTCAAATGAGTGTCCCTTGTCCGTGAGGTGGAGGTGAACAGCTGAGTTTTGTCCAGAGGTGGTGGCTCTCCTGTGTTGGGACATTCGTCTGTGAAGAGGCTGCTTCGTTTCTCCAATGTAACGGTCTGAGCAGACCTCGCTGCACTGGACTGCATACACCACACCACTCTGTTTGTGTGTGGGGGTTCTGTCCTTAGGGTGGACCAGCCTCTGTCTGAGAGTCCTGCTGGGTTTGAAATGTACTGGGATGTTGTGTTTGTTGAAAATCCTTCTGAAATTCTCTGAGACTCCAGCAACATAAGGAATGACAATGTTTTTCCGTCTGTTAGCATTTTTCTGTTGATTATTGTGTTTAGCAGATTTCCTCGCTGACTTGACAAAAGCCCAGTTGGGATATCCACATGTTTGCAGCGATTTGTTGATGTGTTTCTGTTCCTTTTCCTTCCCTTCTGTCCTTGTGGGGATGTGTTCTGCCCGATGCTGTAAGGTTCTTATGACAGAAAGTTTGTGTTCCAGTGGATGGTGAGAGTCAAACAGAAGATACTGGTCTGTGTGGGTTGGTTTTCTGTAAACTTCAATGTTGAGACTGTCCTCTCCCTCCATATGCACCAAACAGTCCAAAAAAGGCAGCTTGTTATCGTTAGCATCCTCTCTGGTGAACTTGATGTTGTTATCAACCGAGTTAATGTGTCTGGTGAACGCTTCCACCTCCCTGGCTTGGATTTTGACCCAGGTATCATCCACATATCTGAACCAATGGCTTGGAGTTGTCCCCTCATAGGAGTTAAGGGCTCTCTGTTCCACTTCCTCCATGTAGAGGTTTGCAACAATGGGTGACACTGGAGATCCCATGGCACAGCCGTGCTTCTGTCTGTAAAATATGTCATTGAACTTGAAATAGGTGGTGGAGAGGCAGAGATCCAGCAGGGTGCAGATGTGGTCTGGGGTTAAGTTGGTCCTTTTGTCCAAATCCTTGTCCTGTAGAAGACAAGGATTCTACAGGACAAGGATTTGGACAAAAGGACCAACTTAACCCCAGACCACATCTGCACCCTGCTGGATCTCTGCCTCTCCACCACCTATTTCAAGTTCAATGACATATTTTACAGACAGAAGCACGGCTGTGCCATGGGATCTCCAGTGTCACCCATTGTTGCAAACCTCTACATGGAGGAAGTGGAACAGAGAGCCCTTAACTCCTATGAGGGGACAACTCCAAGCCATTGGTTCAGATATGTGGATGATACCTGGGTCAAAATCCAAGCCAGGGAGGTGGAAGCGTTCACCAGACACATTAACTCGGTTGATAACAACATCAAGTTCACCAGAGAGGATGCTAACGATAACAAGCTGCCTTTTTTGGACTGTTTGGTGCATATGGAGGGAGAGGACAGTCTCAACATTGAAGTTTACAGAAAACCAACCCACACAGACCAGTATCTTCTGTTTGACTCTCACCATCCACTGGAGCACAAACTTTCTGTCATCAGAACCTTACAGCATCGGGCAGAACACATCCCCACAAGGACAGAAGGGAAGGAAAAGGAACAGAAACACATCAACAAATCGCTGCAAACATGTGGATATCCCAACTGGGCTTTTGTCAAGTCAGCGAGGAAATCTGCTAAACACAATAATCAACAGAAAAATGCTAACAGACGGAAAAACATTGTCATTCCTTATGTTGCTGGAGTCTCAGAGAATTTCAGAAGGATTTTCAACAAACACAACATCCCAGTACATTTCAAACCCAGCAGGACTCTCAGACAGAGGCTGGTCCACCCTAAGGACAGAACCCCCACACACAAACAGAGTGGTGTGGTGTATGCAGTCCAGTGCAGCGAGGTCTGCTCAGACCGTTACATTGGAGAAACGAAGCAGCCTCTTCACAGACGAATGTCCCAACACAGGAGAGCCACCACCTCTGGACAAAACTCAGCTGTTCACCTCCACCTCACGGACAAGGGACACTCATTTGAGGATGAAAATGTGCAAATTTTGGACCGAGAGCACAGATGGTTTGAGAGAGGTGTGAAGGAAGCTTTGTATGTTAAGAGAGAAAAACCTTCTCTTAACAGAGGAGGAGGTCTGAGATTTCAACTTTCCAAGACTTACAACTCAGTTTTGGGGCTGATTCACAAACGTTTTACACCGGATGGGAGCAGAGATGTCTTGTCTGTGAATTAGTTTTGGGGCTGATTCACAAACGTTTTACACCGGATGGGAGCAGAGATGTCTTGTCTGTGAATTAGTTTTGGGGCTGATTCACAAACGTTTTACACCGGATGGGAGCAGAGATGTCTTGTCTGTGAATTAGTTTTGGGGCTGATTCACAAACGTTTTACACCGGATGGGAGCAGAGATGTCTTGTCTGTGAATTAGTTTTGGGGCTGATTCACAAACGTTTTACACCGGATGGGAGCAGAGATGTCTTGTCTGTGAATTAGACTAGCAAAGTTTGTTGAGAAACCTCTGTTGTTGGGCTGTGAGGTGTTTTTTGTCAATTTACATACAGTTGTTGTGTCTGCTGTCAGAGACTTCAAGGGAACTCCCTACTGTTAAGGTGTGATCTGTCAATTTACATGTATGTGTTACCTCAGCTTGCAATTTACATATGATGGTGCGTGACTCCTGTTATAAATCCACACGCACACACAGTCTGGTTCATTGAATTGATAAAGCTTTTCGGATGAGAAGCGAAACGTCTTCTGTTACAAATAAAGTCCAGTTGATCTTGAATTGAACGCCTTTTTGATTTATCATGTCCTGGACGACTGAGAATCTTCACCAGCATATTCTAGATAAGATGTTTCTAATGTTAGTGATATTACACAGGTGGAAGAAGGAGGTTCTAGTAATATTTTTATTGTAATGGTAAATGGACTGTACTTATAGATCACCTTTCTATCTTATCAAGACACTCAAAGCTCTTTACAACAATCTGTGTCTCATTTACCCGTTCATGCAACACTACTGGATCTGTACAAACACTAATCAGAGCTTTATCACATTCATACACTAATGGGACACACATCGGATGCAATGACAGAAAGGAGAGACAAACAGAGTGTCTTGCCCAGGGACACTTCAGCATGTGACTGCTGGTGGAATCAAACCCCCAACTCTCCCATTGGAGTACCGGTACGTCTGCTCTAACCACTCAGCCACAGCTGCTCCATTGTGGGGTTTAAAGACAACCACAGTAAATTGACAGTCTTTGTAAAAGTGAAAGAAGCAAAGCTTTATTTTGCGTTCGACAGGTAGGTTGTGTCAAATCAGAGAAACAACTAAAACAAAACAGGGTCTAACTGACCGTGTGACTACTGGTAAGTCACATTTGACTTTGGTCTGTTTCCATCAGAGGGCTGGATGCCTTTGGCAGAGTGTGGGACTTGCGAACGGGCCGCTGTGTTGTTTTCCTCGAGGGACACCTGAAGGAGATCTACAGTCTGGACTTCAGCCCTAACGGGTGAGCCACTCACACAACAACAAGCAGAGAACTAACCAACAAGAGAGGTCACTTAAACAGCCAATCAGAGACGAGCAAAGAAAATCATGTAGAAAACATACCTATCAGATTTTTCTCAGCTGAAACTAAGGAATGCAAATAAATTGTTTGAAATTAAAAACCTTGTTAGAAACGTTTTATTGTTCTGTTGTGTTTTTGGTTCTCATAGCCATCACCTGGCAACAGGAAGTGGTGATAACACCTGCAAGGTTTGGGAGTTACGCAACAGGAAGTGTCTATACACAGTCCCCGCCCACCAGAACCTGCTGTCTTCAGTCCGTTTTCAACGTAAATATAAACATTTTACTGTTTACTGCTAGGATTTTTTTTACTGTTGTTGTTTTTTTCAGCTCCACCTCACTTCCTGTGTGTCTGACCTCGTTTCCTCTACAGCCACTGATGGTCACTTCCTGTTGACCGGAGCGTACGACAACACGGCAAAGGTTTGGAGTCACCCAGGATGGATGCCACTGAAAACGCTTGCTGGACACGAGGGGAAGGTACAAAACCAGTGCACACTTTTTGATCAGTGAAAACGCTGTGTTCTGATCTGTCTGAACGCTGTGTTTGTATTGGTCTGTGAAAACGCTGCGTTCTGATTGGTCTGTGAAAACGCTGCGATTTGATTGGTCTGTGAAAACGCTGCGATTTGATTGGTCTGTGAAAACGCTGCGTTCTGATTGGTCTGTGAAAACGCTGCGTTCTGATTGGTCTGTGAAAACGCTGCGATTTGATTGGTCTGTGAAAACGCTGCGATTTGATTGGTCTGTGAAAACGCTGCGTTCTGATTGGTCTGTGAAAACGCTGCGATTTGATTGGTCTGTGAAAACGCTGCGATTTGATTGGTCTGTGAAAACGCTGCGTTCTGATTGGTCTGTGAAAACGCTGCGCTCTGATTGGTCTGTGAAAACGCTGCATCTGATTGGTCTGTGAAAACGCTGCGATTTGATTGGTCTGTGAAAACGCTGCGTTCTGATTGGTCTGTGAAAACGCTGCGTTCTTATTGGTCTGTGAAAACGCTGCGTTCTGATTGGTCTGTGAAAACGCTGCGTTCTTATTGGTTTGTGAAAACGCTGCGTTCTTATTGGTCTGTGAAAACGCTGCGTTCTGATTGGTCTGTGAAAACGCTGCACTCTGATTGGTCTGTGAAAACGCTGCGTTCTGATTGGTCTGTGAAAACGCTGCGTTCTTATTGGTTTGTGAAAACGCTGCGTTCTTATTGGTTTGTGAAAACGCTGCGTTCTGATTGGTCTGTGAAAACGCTGCGTTCTGATTGGTCTGTGAAAACGCTGCGTTCTGATTGGTCTGTGAAAACGCTGCATTCTGATTGGTCTGTGAAAACGCTGCGTTCTGATTGGTCTGTGAAAACGCTGCGTTCTTATTGGTTTGTGAAAACGCTGCGTTCTTATTGGTTTGTGAAAACGCTGCGTTCTGATTGGTCTGTGAAAACGCTGCGTTCTGATTGGTCTGTGAAAACGCTGCGTTCTGATTGGTCTGTGAAAACGCTGCATTCTGATTGGTCTGTGAAAACGCTGCGTTCTTATTGGTTTGTGAAAACGCTGCGTTCTTATTGGTCTGTGAAAACGCTGCGTTCTGATTGGTCTGTGAAAACGCTGCACTCTGATTGGTCTGTGAAAACGCTGCGTTCTGATTGGTCTGTGAAAACGCTGCGTTCTTATTGGTTTGTGAAAACGCTGCGTTCTTATTGGTTTGTGAAAACGCTGCGTTCTGATTGGTCTGTGAAAACGCTGCGTTCTGATTGGTCTGTGAAAACGCTGCGTTCTGATTGGTCTGTGAAAACGCTGCGTTCTGATTGGTCTGTGAAAACGCTGCGTTCTTATTGGTTTGTGAAAACGCTGCGTTCTTATTGGTCTGTGAAAACGCTGCGTTCTGATTGGTCTGTGAAAACGCTGCACTCTGATTGGTCTGTGAAAACGCTGCGTTCTGATTGGTCTGTGAAAACGCTGCGTTCTTATTGGTTTGTGAAAACGCTGCGTTCTTATTGGTTTGTGAAAACGCTGCGTTCTGATTGGTCTGTGAAAACGCTGCGTTCTGATTGGTCTGTGAAAACGCTGCGTTCTGATTGGTCTGTGAAAACGCTGCATTCTGATTGGTCTGTGAAAACGCTGCGGTCTTATTGGTTTGTGAAAACGCTGCGTTCTTATTGGTCTGTGAAAACGCTGCGATTTGATTGGCCTATGAAAACACTGCGTTCTGATTGGTCTGTGAAAACGCTGCAATCTGACTGGTCTGATAACTTTGCGATCTGATTGATCTGTCTGAAAATGCTGCGATCAGATTGGTCTGTCTGAACGCTGTGCTCTGATTGGTCTTTCTGAACGCTGCGCTCTGATTGGTCTTTGAAAACGCTGTGCTCTGATTGGTCTGTACTAAGCCTGCATTCTGAATGGTCCATGTGAACAGGGTGAACGGGTACAGACTCTCTTCTTCCCTCCACTGTAAGCACTGATTGGTTCATGTTTAATGTTTATTTGTAGGTGATGGGCGTGGACGTGTCACCTGATGGGAAACTGATTGCCACCTGCTCCTACGACCGAACCTTTAAACTCTGGCTGTCAGAGTGATGTAATCAAAAGAAACAACTTTTTAATTTGGTTTATTTTCTAATAAAATAATGTTTGAACATTGTTGAGTTTTTAATAACGACAAAAAACTGTTAATTTAAAATAATCTGCTTGTTTAATAAAAAATATATGATTTGAACATGAGAAAAAACTTTAAGCTGTTAGAAAAACTTTGACTTCACAGCTTTAGATTTTATTTTCAAACATTTTCAATAAAATAGTTAAGGTAGGGGGCATTTCTGGGACTTCTGGGCTGGCAAGCTAGAGGATGTATGGAGATGTGTGTTGGATAATTTAATTCTCCTATCATCTGCTCATTAAATAAATAAGCTACACAGGAGAGGAGAAGATCTTTATCACCCAGGTTTTAATCCTGCTAGATTCTAGCAGGATTAAAACCTGGGTGATAAAGATCTTCTTAAGTAAAGTTACTTCAACCTTAACCACAGACACTGAATCAATGTTTCAAATTTAAGGTAGAAAAAGTATTATTTACTTTTTACACCATCTATTAAATTCTAACTTGTGGTGGGTAGCACATTACTAACATAACTCAGGGAGCCATTAAGAAAACGAACTATAGTCATTTAATCAAAAAAGGCGTTCAATACAAGATCAACTGGACTTTATTTGTTGCAGAAGACGTTTCGCTTCTCATCCGAGGAGCTTTATCAATTCAATGAAAACAGACTGTGTGCACGTGGAGTTATAACAGTGATTCACGCACCAACATACCGGGTATGTAAATTTCAAACTGAGGTAACACATACATGTACAGTAAATTGACAGATCATGTACGTTACATGTATGTGTTACCTCAGTTTGAAATTTACATACCCGGTATGTTGGTGCGTGAATCACTGTTATAACTCCACGCGCACACAGTCTGTTTTCATTGAATTGATAAAGCTCCTCGGATGAGAAGCGAAACGTCTTCTGCAACAAATAAAGTCCAGTTGATCTTGAATTGAACATCTTTTTTGATTTTATCATGTCCTGGATGACTGAGAATCTTCACCAGCATATAGTCATTTAACCATTCTTATCAAAATGAACCTTTTCATTGTAAATATCATTGACATTGTAATTTATTTACTGTTTACAGTAGTCCCTCATTTATCGTGGGGGTTTCCGTCCCCCCGCGCACGCCGCTAAGTAGGAAGTATATATACACGAATATACAAACGAAACTACTACAGGTAGTCCCCGACTTACGAGCAAGTTCCGTCCCTAGGGGGCGCTCGTATGTCAAAAATTCGTAAGTAGGATCACATAGTAAAAAAAAAAATATATATATATATATATATATATATATATTTTTTTTTTACTTTTTTTAATTTTTATAAATGAATACATGTACAGTACTGGACAGTCACCAAGCACTTAGCCTATCCTAACACAGTTTTTAAAGATGAAGGAATAAGTTGAATTGTCTCCCTTTCACATAAAGGGAGCAAGCTCCCTATGGAGCCTGCAGGGAGGAGGGAGACAATTCAACTGACTCCTTCATCTTTAAAAACTGTGTTAGGATAGGCTAAGTGCTTGGTGACTGTACAGTACTGTACATTTATCTATTTATAAATAAAAAACAATTAAAAAAATAAAAATACTGTATATACTGTATATTTTTAATAAATAGATAAATGTACAGTACTGTAAAATGTTGGAGTTACTAGTCAAGAGCAGAAATAAAACTATTTTTTTATGTGGTGACTTCAACATCGATTTGGGAAATAGAACTGAGTCTAACAACATTAGTACTTTTTTAGATTCGATGTACAGTATAAGCTTATGTCCGTTGATACATAATCCAACTAGAATCACAACTCGGAGTGCTTCAATAATTGATAATATATTCACAAACATAACAGATGGCGATATGACAAGTGGTATTATGATGACGGATATCAGTGATCATTTACCAGTTTTTACTATTTATAAAAATAATGGTAGTATACCAAAAACAAATAAAAATCGGATTAAAATAATTAATACATCAAAAAGAGCACTTGATAAACTTAAAAATGACTTGGACAAACAAAATTGGGAAGAAGTATACATTGACGATGTTAACAAATCGTATGATACCTTTATGAGTATTTTGGGAGTTTTGTTTGAAAAAAATTGTGTGCAACAGAATTTTACTAAGAAAAAAACAGTTGATCATCCTTGGATGACCAATGGTCTGAGGAATGCATGTAAAAAGAAAAATCTGTATTCATGTTTTTTGAAATCAAGAACTCCTGAAGCTGAAGAAAAATACAAACGGTACAAAAATAAATTAGTCCATCCATCCATCCATCCATCCATCTTCTTCCGCTTATCCGGGGTCGGGTCGCGGGGGTAGCAGCCTAAGTAGGGAGGCCCAGACTTCCCTCTCCCCAGCCACTTGGAGCAGTTCCTCCGGGTAAGTGTTATAAAAAATCATAAGAGGGAGTATTATAGTCAATTATTACATACAAGCAGTGGTGATATGAGGATGACTTGGCGAGTAATTAACAACGTTCTAAATAAACACAAGGGTAATACGGGAGTGTCACAACATTTTGTGGAAAATAATATGGAAATTAATGATAACAAGGAAATTGCAAATGGATTTAACAATTATTTTGTGAATGTTGGATCAAATCTTGCTACTTCAATTCCTAAAGTAGACAAAAACGTGAGCTATTTAATCAGTAGTTGTGTCAACAGTATGTTTCTAAGTGGAACTACGGAAGAAGAAATATTGAAGGTAGTTGAAAAATCTGCTGATAAAAGATCTAAAGATTGTGAAGACATTGATATGATGGTTGTGAAGGAGATAATTAATCATGTCATTGAGCCATTTGCATATATTTGTAATTTATCATTTTCAAAAGGTATATTCCCTGACAGAATGAAGATAGCCAAGGTAACTCCAATTTTCAAAAACGGTGTAAAATGTTTATTTAATAATTATAGACCCATATCTTTGTTGCCTCAATTTTCTAAAATTCTTGAAAAATTGTTTGTGTCCAGACTGGACAACTTTCTTGATAAAAATGATATCTTAAGTGACAGTCAATATGGTTTTAGATCTAATAATTCAACATCCCTAGCACTTATGGAGTTGATGGAACATATTACAACAGCAGTTGATAATAAACAATATTGTATAAGTTTATTTGTAGATTTAAAAAAGGCTTTTGATACCATTGACCACACTATTTTATTAGAAAAACTGGAAAAATACGGTATTAGGGGCCCAACTTTACAATGGATATCAAGTTATTTGACAGGAAGAAAACAGTTTGTGCAAATTGATGATGTCAGATCTCATCTGTGTGATATTTCATGTGGAGTTCCACAGGGATCGGTTCTTGGACCTAAGTTGTTTATTTTGTACATTAATGATATAATCAAGGTGTCTGAATTCTTAAATTGTGTTATGTTTGCTGATGATACTACCTTCTTTTGCTCGGGTGGAGATCTAAATCAGATGTGTGAACTTATGAAGAGGGAGTTTGCTAAACTACAAACTTGGTTTAAACTAAATAAGTTATCCTTGAATGTTGAAAAAACTAATTACATGATATTTAGTAAAAAAAAATTCTCTGTGGACTTTCCTTTTCAAATTGATGGCGTCGAGATACACAGAGTAAATGAAGTCAGGTTCCTTGGAGTAATTATTGATGATAAACTGTCATGGAAGCAACATATTAACCTTGTAAGAACTAAATTATCAAAGTCCGTGGCAGTATTGTATAGGGTAAGGGACTTCTTGAATGTAAAAGCTCTGAGTTTGCTATACAACACAATTATTGTACCACATTTGATTTACTGTGTTGGTGTTTGGGGTACTGCTTGTAAAACTTTAACCCAGTCAATTTTCATTTTACAAAAAAGAGCTGTAAGAATTGTCTTAAGAAAACACTATTGTCATCCTTCTAGTATTTTGTTTTATCAAATGAAATCGCTTAAGTTCTATGATTTGGTGGATTACTATATTTTACTAATTATGTTCAAGGCTCAGAACAACATACTACCACCACACATTCAAATATATTTTACTAAAAGGATTAGTTGTTACAATTTAAAGGGTATGGACATTTTTGTTAAACCGAAGTATCGAACCAGCTTGAGGGGTAGATCAACTTCTATAAAAGGCATAAGTTTATGGAATAGTTTGGACTGTGATATTAAAAATGAGAAATCATTATTTTTATTTAAGAAAAAGATCAAGAATATTCTGTTAACAAGATATATATAAGTTTGTAAATATCTATTAATTATAATGAGTAATGTGACAAAAATATGTTCTTTGCTATGCTATTTTGTTTTCATTGCTTGATTTTGTTTGTTTAAAAATGATTAAGAAGGGGCAGATATGATAAGATATTATTCTTCTTCTGCTACCTTTTATTTTATATGTATTTTATTTATTTGAATTTGAAATGGTATTTGTTTTTAATTATTATGAAATAAATAAACGTTTTAAAACAAAAATGCATTCCAGGGGTCAAAGCAGGTGACATTGAATCCCAATCTGAAATCGCTGGCTAAAGCCTAAAATAAATAAATAAAATCAAGCAATAAAAATAATTCTTCACATTCACAGCTTAACCAACAACGACAGCCGTATGTAGACTTTCAACCACTGGGCGTCTAGGCGGTGTTCTGAAAACAACGTAGGATTTGTAGACAACTGGAGTGGATTTTGGAGAAAACTTGGTCTAATGATGGAATCCATTCCACTTTGAAAGGAGCAGCACTTCTCTCTAAAAACTGATTCAGTTGGACATCCAGATTATTCACAACTGAAGAGTTCCTAAACTCTTAGAGACGTGCTCCAAAGGAGAGAGACAGTACTTGTATAAAAAATAATTTATTTGACGGAACATAAGGTTTACAGAAATAATCAGTACAGCAGAACGAGACAATTTTATGCATAAAATTGGCTGGGAGCACACAAACCTTTCCGTTCAGTCGATGTTCCAGAATGCTCGACTCAGGGGGTAGTGTATTTCTCTGTTATTGCGTCCTGTCGTGTTCCTATTGGTTGCTTCAAGATAAGACCTGCTGCTTCTAGCTCGTTACCATGGTGTTCAAGGCTGCTGACTGATTTATGGTGTACTGACTAGGGATGGGGCAGATCCGATCCAGTATCGGTATCCGATACCAGCATAATTTAAGTATCGGATATCGGATCCAACCTGCCGATATTTCCGATCCAGCTTCAAAGAGCACTTGTTTTCCATCACATTCTGTGACTGCTGTCTTAACATTGTATGAGTTAAACCCAATGAAGAAACTCTTAAGCCTTACAGCAGGAAACTCACAAACTTTAACAGCACACAAGAGGCAAGTCTATACCACACACATGTCCTTCTCACTCATGGTTCAGCTGGAAAAACTAAAAAAACGCTAAGCATAATGGGAAAGACAACAAAATCCACTCCCCTTAACCACTAAGAGTGGATTTTGTTGTCTTTCCCATAATGCTTAGCAGTTTTTTAGTTTTCCAGCTTTAGGTGGAGCTGGAAAACTAAAAAAACGCTAAGCATGATGGGAAAGACAACAAAATCCACTCCCATTAACCACTAAGGGAGTGGATTTTGTTGTCTTTCCCATCATGCTTAGCGTTTTTTTAGTTTTTCCAGCTGAACCATGAGTGAGAAGGACGTGTGTGGTATAGACTTGCCTCTTGTGTGCTGTTAAAGTTTGTGAGTGTGAGTTTCCTGTTGTAAGGCTCAAAAGTGTCTTCATTGGGTATATCTCACACAATGTTAAAATGAATAGTCTCGGTTTAAAAATTTCATTATACAGATTCACATACCTGAACAGTATCGGATCGGAAAAGTATCGGTATCGACTGATACCCAGGTTTTAAGCATCGGATCGGAAGTGAGAAATCTGGATCGGTGCATCCCTACTACTGACCTTGCATGAAGCATTCTTGTGCAGTCTGAAAACTCTATAAGTTTGCTGTGTTGTTAGTAGTAGGCTGTGGGCAACTACTGTACTCTGATTGATCACTAATGATTCTTAGCTGTGTGTGTCATTAATCTCATGTAATGTGAGCCCTAATGTGTATGAAGAATGTGTTCTACTCAAAAGTTATTCTATGGTAAGTGTAATATGTTTTTTCACAGAGTGTATCTGCAATGTCACGTGTTAACCAGAAGTAATTAGTGTTCGTCTAAAGTACAGCGAGAATACCTTGATGAAACAGTAACACTTCTTGAGCATATAATATCAGTAAAAAGTATACAACGGTGTCATAACTCTTCACAACAAAGGGTCCAGTCTTGAATTCAGTCCAGGAAGCAGAGTTTTAGTCCTCCACACCTCTCTAATGCTTTTCCTCTGTTACCCACCCACACCCCCAATGAAACAATGTCAACTCACACACAGCTCAAATTAAATAAACAAAAAGTCAACTCTAAACATCAATCATAAAAATCATATTAAAATAAACGCATCAATCATAAAAATCATATTAAAATAAACAGTTACTTTACCAGAACAAAAGAATAAAATCATTACAACTCATAGTGCCACAATAATTGATAATATTTTCACAAATATAACAAACGGAGAGGTGATAGGTGGTATCTTAACGACCGACTTAAGTGATCATTTACCAGTTTTCACAATCTATAAAAATGATCAAAGTATCACAAAAGCAGTTAAAACAAAGAAAAAGATCATAAACTCATCAAAAAAAGTTTTGGAAAAATTAAAAGAGGACCTAGATAAACAAGACTGGAATGAAGTGTATGTTGATGATGTGAACGGAGCATATTGTAGTGGACATGACCATGTTCACTTTATTACATCTGTGTACTTTTGAACTGTTCCAGAGATGATCTTTACTGACCTCTCAGTAAAGCAAGACATTTATCACAAAATCATTCCATTAGTTGTAATCAGAATATAGTCACCAAAAGAGACTATTTCTACCTTTGATTTTATTCTAATGTAATCAAAAGAATAACTTTTGTCATTTTCATGATATATGTTATATGCTGTTATTCTTTAAATGTGAAACATCAATGTGTCATTTCTGCAAGTGAAAAGGTGTCAAAGTTCAGCTAAAATGTCAAACTGACTTACACTGAAATTGTTTTTGTCGAGTTTCAGCTAAAACTCTCATCTAGCGTCTGAAAGTCTCTCACTCAGATACTTTTCCTAAACAATTTCCTTCTCTGTGCTGAATTTCACCTTGAATAGTGATAACGAGTGGACCAATGAAAAAGAGACAAGTTTCTCTCCTCTCTAAGTCTTTTTTAAGTTCTAACTGTGCGGAAACGCTTCAGTCTTTGAATGGACAGAGAGTTTGAATGGACAGAGACCTGAAAGCTCTCTGCCTTGCAGCTGGTCAAGCTTGGTCAAGAGCCAAAGACTAACTTGTCAGCTAGAACTGATGGACGCCTCCATCCAGTTCCCCGAGCAAAAGCTCCAAAGTTCCTAATGAACTTTCTTTGAGAAACATCTCGTCTTGAAGTCGGCCAGAAGCTGCCACATGTTTCTGACGGCTGACGCGGATCCGAGGAGACGTTGGAAGTAAACGACCAGTTCAGACGTACGAGGGCCGGAAGGACTCTGTGCACCTGGGAGGCTGGTGATATCTTTATCAGACGCATCGTCAAAAGGTAAAGAGCGGTTTACAAACGTACCTGGGATTTAGCCGAAGTCGGATGGAAAGTGTCATCTCTGGTTACACTCGAGATAAATAACTTAATCTCTCCAACCTCTTATTCCTCCTTTTCCCTTTCCCTCTCAATCTTAAGCTGGAACTTATTTTAAGCTGAAGAGCCCCTCAGACTAAATATGTGTAACATCTAATATTGAAGTCTGTTGTGTTGAATTTAAGTGTGCTGACGTTTTAAATTGAAAGAAAGTGAAATCATGTCAATCAAGTGTAATGGTGTTAATTTAGTTGATTTATTCTAAATAAATGATAGTGTCTCTTTGACATATCAAACTAAGTTAACGTCTTTGTCACTTAATGGCTCTGTTTATTTATCCATCATAAAGATCACAGAGATATTGGGTAAACTGAAAAAGAACAGAATCCGTGAATTTACTATTCAATCTGAATAAGTAGATTAATTAAGGATAAAGAGGTCAGTATTAATATTGACCTCCTCATAATTCTTACATCTGGTGGCCTTCGTACGTGGTTCTGAAAGTTTATTGATTTCTGTGGTTTCTCATGAACTGTAACGTCATGTTTGCATAAGTGGATCCAAGTTTTAAACTCTGAGGATAATGATTTTGGCTGGAAGTGTTCAAAGCAGGCAGATTCTGCATGTTTTTATCATTTGAAGCTGTGAGATTATTATTGTTTCAACTCTGTTAGACGCTGTTGGAAGCATTCAGGTGAAGTTTTGTCAGCCGTGGTCTGTGGTGGTTCTGGTCCTGGTTCGGTCCAGTTCACGCAGACTCCTGTACAAAGCTTTGTTTGACCGCCGAGTCAGAAGCCTGAAAGCTAATTTAACATCTACAAGATTGCTGTTGTGGTATTTTACATTTTAGAGCAGGTCAAAGAAGCATATTACTGTTAGAACGTGTCGGATAGTGGTTCTGTTCAGACCCGAGTTTCTGATCCACGACAAAGTGGACCGGTACCGACCTTGACGCGCTCCGAGAGAGTCCGTGTTTGTTCAACAGCTGCAGTGCTGTGTTACTGAGCGTAACTAAGTTGGCCTGTCTAGGTGTGTTCGCCGCACGTTTCAGAGTTTTGGGGAGTTAAATTGAAGCGTTTGAGTTGTTTTAAGAGTCTATAAAGTTGTGGTCTGTTGTGCGAGCTAACGTTAGAGCTACGTGTCCAAGTACACGTTTGTTTATGAGCTGTGATTGGATGAAACGAGAGCTGTGAGCTGTCAATCACTCGTGGCGAACGCTGATTCGCTGTAGTGGGAACGCACGCCGTTGCGACCAACCCACTTTGTCGTCATTTCCGGTACTACATTGGTCGAAGGTAAGAAAAACTACATTTACCATGAATGCTTGGAATGAACTACAACCGCTGTGATTGATTGGTTGACGTCACGTATCTGTGTAGCGAGCTCCGCCTCGCTCAGCACAGCAGAGCTGGTGACGCGCTGCGTCGACCCGCCTATTTGTGTCGTCATTTCCTGATGCACTTTGAGTGACAAGCAGACCCAGTTCACACACACACGGTGAAAAGTGGTTTCACTAGAGTTTAAAAACTCATTTAAAGCCATCTAAACTGTCTAACAACATATATTTGTCTCTGACAAGACCGCAGTTCGAGCGTTTATCACGAACATACTAGAAACTAACTCTGAAAAGGTTGTTTTTAGTTTAAATACCGATTAGAAAAATCAGTTTCCTCGTGATTAAAATTAAGACTCGAAGCTGCCCCCTGTT
>JBBPBX010079351.1:0-16407 GCA_038048925.1 Garcialebias charrua
CGGGTGAACTCAGACCAAGGTACACACTTCACAGGTGAAGTGATGAAAGAACTGTGGAAGACGCTAGGCGTCAAGGCCAACTTTCATGTCGGCTACCACCCACAGGCTTCAGGCCAAGTCGAGAGAGCAAACAGAACTGTGGTGAGTATTTTGAAGAAATACGTGGCCGCAAATCACAAGGACTGGGATGTGAAACTCCCTCTGGTCCTCATGGCCATAAGAGCCACTCCACACACATCAACTGGCATCTCTCCCTTCGAGATGATGACCGGTCGACAAATGACTCTCCCTCTACACCTGTTGTACCAACCAGGTGACGCCGTCATGGCGACAGCCTACACTACACAACAATACATGAAAGATTTGAATGTACACCTCAGAAACACTTTTGCTTTCGCCCAGAAAAACCTGGAAAGGTCCGCTGAAGGACGCAAGGCGTACTATGACCAGAAGGCCTCTCACAATGAACTCCAAGTGGGAGACAGAGTCTGGTACTATACGTTCGCCCCAACAACCGGGAAAGGAGAGTCCGGGACCGGAACTCTCGCCCGCAAACTAATGCCCAGGTGGACTGGACCTCATCTGATAACAGACAAAGTGTCCTCAGTCGTCTACGAGATCAAAATCAGCAAAGGCCGTAAAGAGCCAATTGCTAAATGGGTACATCGAAATCAGATCAAACCTTACAAGGCGTTCAATGACTCCACAAAAGACAAAGATCTCACCAACTCACCGACTTCATGGGATAATAAGGTCGTACAAACACAAGTTAGTAAATAAACTAATCAGGTTTAAACTACCTTAATTCCCACCCTATAAGTCGCATTGTCCAATTTGAACTTAGAAACGCTAAGCCTAAAACCCACAACAAAAAACTAACCTTAACAACCGTTTAAATCCACGAGATTTGATTTGACCTCGGTCATAAAGTTGAGACCTGTTTTGCTTGTGTGTTGCACTTTGGAATCTGACGACAAGAGTGGGTCGAAGCAGTGAAACGTTGTTTCCTTGTTGTTTAGTCATTACTGTTGTCATTAGTTGAGGTATTGTTTTGGTTCTGAACACTCCCAGCCAAAAAGGTTTTGTATTAACATTGGTTAATGAATGATATGGATTTAACTATGCCAACATGCAGTTCGTTTTGTTAAATCTCAGTCGTTGAAGAGCCAATGTAGTTTAAAGCTACCCGAGGTACCATAAACTACACTGGTCTCACAATTTCTAAATTGAACCGATTCGATCGTTTCTATTCTAGATTATCTATTCATTTTGATGAGTCTCGCCATAGACTTAAAAATTTATTAGGAACACCAAATCCTACGTCGTTCGTCTAAAAGACAACAGACATTTAGATCAAACTATATTTCATTTTTCTACTTTAGTTTAACCTAAACTAATTAGTGAATGGAGGAATAGTTTGGAATTAGAGGCCTTCGTTACAGAAGCCCTCCAAAATTCTATAGGTATAGATCCCTATATCTAATTTACAGAATTGTTCCACCCCTTAATTAGTGTAAGTGTAGCTGTTCTAAACCATGATAGCTTACATATTTCATTTTTCTACTTTAGTTTAACCTAAACTAATTAGTGAATGGAGGAATAGTTTGGAATTAGAGGCCTTCGTTACAGAAGCCCTCCAAAATTCTATAGGTATAGATCCCTATATCTAATTTACAGAATTGTTCCACCCCTTAATTAGTAAGTGTAGCTGTTCTAAACCATGATAGCTTACATACCAGGTGCATATAGGTAAGGCTTAATGTAAAATCCCAATCATAAGCCCACCTTAAAAAACCACATAATTGCATGACACATAGAACCAGAGTGGCACTGACTGGAAACCAACCAGCCAACAACCTTCGATGTGGGGACCTGCAGCTCCAACGCTTGGTCTTCAACCTTCATCCAAGGGTCGCCTCCTCTGCGTCAATCGAGGGATCCCCTCTACATGCTGATTATGAAAACAATTGTTGCTGATGATATCACCAACTCTAATCGTGGTGGAATTACTGCTGTGGAATTACCGCTGTGGATTATAAGACTTTGCTTTCCAAGGGATCACAGGCTTTGTTTTCCAGGAGTTAACAGACTTTGTTTTCCAAAGGAGTAAAAGCTTTTCGCAATGGGATTACCTCTGAACAGTATGAAATTTCCAAAAACTTTATGGGATTATAATTTTTGATTTTTCTCTTCCACTTGCTGGATTACTTCAAGATCAAAGACAGTTCAAGGTTTCCTTTCGTGTTGGACCCCATCCCCAAGGACTGGCGATGGCTTCCAAAAGGGGGGAGATGTAATGGACCTACCCAGGGTCAAACTAGGGTTTTCGAACTGTCCAGTGATGACCTTTACTGACCACTCAGTAAAGCAAGACATTTACTACAAAATCATTCATTTAGCTATAATCTGATAAATATAGTCACCAAAAGAGACTATTTCTATCTTTGATTTTATTCTAATGTGATCAAAAGAATAACTTTTGTCATTTTCATGATGTGTGCTTTTAAGCTGTGTCATTCTGTAAGAGTTAAACTGTGTTCACTGCTGTGTTTAAAGGTGAAGCCTTCGGGTCACAGAGACCGGACGGTTTTGTTTAGAAACTCAGAGACAGTCTCATGAGCTGGGCTCCAGCTTTATCTATCTTTTTCCTAAACATTTCTCTCTGCTGCTGTTTGTAACCTTGGGTTTGATAAGGCAAGTGAACTCCTCTCTGTGTTCCTGTCTTTTAAGTTCTAACTGTGCGGAAACGCTTCAGTCTTTGAATGGACAGAGAGTTCGAATGGACAGAGACCTGAAAGCTCTCTGCCTTGCAGCTGGTCAAGCTTGGTCAAGAGCCAAAGACTAACTTGTCAGCTAGAACTGATGGACGCCTCCATCCAGTTCCCCGAGCAAAAGCTCCAAAGTTCCTAATGAACTTTCTTTGAGAAACATCTCGTCTTGAAGTCGGCCAGAAGCTGCCACATGTTTCTGACGGCTGACGCGGATCCGAGGAGACGTTGGAAGTAAACGACCAGTTCAGACGTACGAGGGCCGGAAGGACTCTGTGCACCTGGGAGGCTGGTAATATCTTTATCAGACGCATCGTCAAAAGCTGGAAACTATTTTAAGCTGAAGAGCCCCTCAGACTAAATATGTGTAACATCTAGTATTTATGTCTGTTGTGTTAAATCAAGTGTGCTGACGTATTTGAATTGAAAGAAAGTGAAATCATGTCAATCAAGTGTAATGGTGTTAATTTAGTTGATTTATTTTAAATAAATGATAGTGTCTCTTTGACATATCAAACTAAGTTAACGTGTCCATTGTCACTTAATGGCTCTGTTTATTTATCCATCATAAAGATCACAGAAATATTGAATAAACTGAAAAAGAAGAGAATCCGTGAAATTACTATTCAATCTGAATAAGTAAATTAAGGTAAAAAGGAGGTCAGTATTGAACTGACCCCCTCTAAACCCTTTACACTACGTTGGTCCGCAGCCATAGCAGAAAAATCGATGCCAACGTGTACGGGAGAGATCAGCACCCGGGAGAGACAGTCGGCCACCACGTTGGATTTTCCAGCCACATGCTGAATGTCTGTAGTAAATTCAGACACCGCTGCGAGGTGGCGTTGCTGGCGAGCAGACCAGGGGTCAGAAATTTTTGACATAGCAAACACCAAGGGTTTGTGGTCAACATATGCAGTGAACCGGCGGCCCTCCAGGAAAAACCTGAAATGGCGTGTAGCCAGGTAAAGCGCCAGCAACTCTCTGTCAAAAACACTGTATTTCAGCTCATTGTCCCGCAGCGTACGGCTGAAAAATGCAAGCGGCTGCCAAACCCCGGAAACCTGCTGTTCTAACACAGCCCCCACCGCAACATCAGATGCGTCGGTTGTTAAAGCTATTTGCGCCGCTGGGGATGGATGGGCCAAAAGGGCAGCAGTGGCCAGTGCAGCTTTAGCATCACCAAATGCCTGTAGGCGTTCTGGTGTCCAGTCCACGCTGTCGTTGGGCTTTTTCTTTTTCAGCGCTCCATAGAGCGGACGCAGCAGTTGTGCTGCCCTGGGGAGGAAACGGTTATAGAAGTTAACCATTCCCAAAAATTCTTGTAGCGCTTTAACAGACTGGGGCTGTGGGAAATCGGACACCGCCTGCACTTTGTTTGGTAACGGGACGGCACCACTGGCAGAAATGCGGTGGCCCAAAAAGTCAATGACTGGCAGCCCAAACTGGCATTTCGCTGTATTTACAATCAGGCCATGTGCTGCCAGGCGCTGAAAAACCTCACGGAGGTGGGACAAGTGCTGCTCAGCCGAGCTGCTAGCCACCAGGACGTCATCCAGGTACACAAATACGAAGGACAGACCCCTTAGGACTGAATCCATCAACCGCTGAAATGTTTGTGCTGCACCTTTAAGACCAAAAGGCATGCGCAAAAACTCAAAAAGGCCGAAAGGCGTGATAACAGCGGTCTTAGGGACATCCTCCACATGCACAGGAACCTGGTGGTACCCCCGTACTAAATCTACTTTAGAAAAAATGGAGGTCCCAGCCAGGTGCACTGAAAAATCCTGGATGTGGGGGATGGGATAACGATCGTTCTCTGTGATGTTATTAAGGCGGCGGAAATCCCCACATGGTCGCCATTTGCCATCTGCCTTGGGCACCATGTGGAGGGGGGAGGCCCACGGACTGTTTGAGCGTTGCACGATGCCTAAACGCTCCATGTTAGCAAACTCTTCCTGTGCTATTGCTAGCTTAGTAGCATCAAGGCGGCGTGCACGTGCGAACACCGGGGGGCCCGTTGTGGGAATATAATGTTCGACCCCATGTTTTGTGTTTGTGTTTGCAAAATCAGGAACAGTCAGCGAGGGGAATTCAGACAATAAACGCTGAAACACATTACCCGAAGCTAAAAAGTTAGCATGCATTAAAGGCCCAGCTCCTCGCGTCTCACAAGGCAGTGACGAAAAAGACACAGCGTCGATCAAACGTCTGTTAGCTAAATCAACCAGGAGCCCGTGAGCACAAAGAAAATCAGCCCTTAAAATAGGGACTGAGCTAGTAGCTACCTAGCCTGGCCCTCGCCTTCCTGCACAGCTCCGCTCAATTCTCATTTCCCTTCACTGCACAGTCTGGGACTTCCCCCATCCACAAGGATTTCTCCGGTAGATTTTTGTTCGGACCAATCAGAGAACAGAAGGCGGAGTTTTGAACGACGTCGACTGACGTCGTCATTCAAAATGGCTGCCGCCACGAAGGAATTTTCAATAAAACAAGGTAAAAAACTATTATTTCTCTGCTGAGAAAAATATATTTCTTAGCTGACGTTATATCAGAAGTGTTCCTGAGCAATCAGAGAGCAGAAGGCGGAGTTTTGAACGATGTCGACTGACGTCGTCATTCAAAATGGCTGCCGCCACGAAGGAATTTTCAATAAAACAAGGTAAAAAACTATTATTTCTCTGCTGAGAAAAATATATTTCTTAGCTGACGTTATATCAGAAGTGTTCCTGAGCAATCAGAGAGCAGAAGGCGGAGTTTTGAACGATGTCGACTGACGTCGTCATTCAAAATGGCTGCCGCCACGAAGGAATTTTCATCAAAACAAGGTAAAAAACTATTATTTCTCTGCTGATAAAAAATATATTTCTTAGCTGACGTTATATCAGAAGTGTTCCTGAGCTTAACAGTTCCTAAATCAATTCACGAAATGGTCAAATCTGCTGGATTTAAATAGTTTCGGTTTGACATTTTCCAAACAGCCTCGGGTGCGCTACGAAAATAAATGATAAAAAATCGAATTTTATCTCAAATGTTTCATCCAGGCCAACAGTCAGTAAATTAGAGCCATATAATTACACACTGGTAGCATAAAAAATATCCACCGAGTGGTTTCTGAGCTATTTATCTGAATAGCCTGGACCTCGCCAGGCTAAACTAACAAAACTCCGCCTTCTGTTCTCTGATTGGTCCATTCAAAAATCTCCAGGAGAAATCGTTTCTCTATGGAGAAAGTCCAGACCCTAGTCTGAAGCGAAGTGAAGGACAGGGTGTGGTTTTAGCCAGGCTAGCAGCTACTACAAAGTTCCACCGGAAGTCCCGTTCATGGAAACGAACCGTCACCAACCTTTCGCCAAACGTCTTGATGGGATAGCCGTTAGCCGCGGTTAGCTGCGGCCCGCAGCCTTCTGCCAACCTGTCGGAGCCAGTCGGGGGAACGAGGCTCTTCTGCGAGCCGGAGTCCACCAGGAACCGCCTCCCCGACCTCGAGTCTTCGATGAAAAGCAGCCTTTCCTTTTCGCCAACGGCCGCGACTGCTAGCGGCTGCTGGCGTTCTCGTTTCCCTGCGGCTTGAAACTGCACGGTGGGACGCACCGTCGTGCTTTGGCGCCAAAACGCTGGTGGTAGAAACAAAGGGCGGCCCCTGACCGCCTGCGGGCGACTCCTGCTACGACCACTGGCTCGTCCGGCGCTGAGGGCGATGCTCGAAGCTCGGGCGCCGCTGGAGATCCGGGGACCGCCGCTTGGACCGCGAACGTCCTCGCAGCCAGCAGGATGCGGTCGGCTTCGCGGGCCAGCGAGCGGTAATCCTTCTGCTGCAGAAACGGGGAGTTGGCCAGGGCTGTGCGCACTGGAGCCGGAAGCCGGCGGAGGAAGAGGTGGAGAAAGAGAAACTCACAGTCAGCTGAACCCCTCAAAGACAACATTCCTTCCATGAGCTCAAGAGCTGTGCCATCGCCCAAATCGGAGAGGGAAAACAGTTTCTCGGCGCGCTCCGCGTCTGAGAGCGTGTAACGCTGCAGAAGGAGCTCCTTGAGGGCGTCGTATTTTCCTTGTGCAGGAGGGTCTTCGAGCAGGCTCATTACCCGCTGGGTGGACAATGGGTCCAGTGAAGCGACCACATGGTGGTATTTGGTGTCGTCTGCAGAGATCCCGCGAAGAGCGAACTGTGATTCGACGTGGGCGAACCACGACCGAGGTGCGTGCAGCCAGAAGTCCGGGATTTTAACGGCCACCGCAAAAGCGAGCGGGGCCGCCGGTGGAGGTTCCACAACCGCGGACAGCTGAGGAGAGCTGGCTTGACCTTCAGATGTCGTCATTTCAATTCACAAGGGTCACCAGTGTAGGAGGTGGTGAAGAGACGACACAGGAGACGGGATGCAGTTCTTCACTTTAATCAACTCCTACTACAAACTGGCGGGAAAACCACCCAACACCGCCTTATATACCAACACAACATCCGGTCCTCTGGACCTTTCACAATAAAAGCATCCTGTAACACATTCGGTCCACTGGGTGTGAGTAGAGCCCCCTAGTCGTCCACCACAACTTTGATTTTCTTTTAGCAAACACCACTAAATGCAGATCTTATTGGCACTTCAACACCAAGTTACTTCAAGACACTTTTTTTTTGCCAAAGTTTTAATAATTTTTGGCAGTTATGGACGGCTAGAAAATCAGAATTTACATCCTTAAGTGATTGGTGGGAGGTAGGAAAGGCTCAGATAAGAGTTTTTTGTCAACAATACACGAGTCATTCTACGGTTAAAATTAAAAATGTGATTCAGAATCTAGAAAATGAAATTAAACAGTTAGAAAACAATATATTCACTAATGTTATTTATAATGACCAACTTAAAAAAAAGAAAGATCAGCTAAGTTGTTTTTTACACGAAAGGGCCAAAGGGGCGTTAGTTCGGTCAAGGTTTGCTATGGCTAAAGATATGGATGCCCCTACATCTTTCTTTTTTAATTTAGAGAGGACCGTCAGTCAGACAAAACAGATGTTTTGTCTTCGGTTTCCAGATGGGACTATGACCACTGATCCCAGTGCCATGAAGGACATTGCTGTGGATTTCTACAGTGACCTATTTAAGAAGCAGAACTGTAACAGGAGCTGTATGGATGCTCTGCTGGATGGTCTTCCTCAGCTTGATGATGCAGATCGGGAAATTTTGGATGTGGGAGTTTCAATGGAAGAACTTACTACTGCTGTTGGACAGATGGCTCCTGGCAAGGCTCCAGGTCTGGATGGCATACCTGTAGACTTTTATAAACATTTTTGGACTCTGTTTGGAGAAGACTTGTGGGAAGTGCTTCAGGAGTGCACATTAGCAGGTATATTGCCAACATCCTGCCGACAAGCTGTTCTTTCCCTAATCCCCAAAAAAGGGGACTTGACCTTGTTAAAGCTGCTATATGTAACTTTTCTAACAATATATTTTTAACATATTTCTTCACTCTGTCACTAGATTGATGTTAGAGAGGTAATCTCTGAAAAAAACTAAAAAAAAATATTGTCCCCTTGCTTCTCCAGGTGGTAAATAAGCATTTCTAAAAAGAAAAAGTGACCCGCCATTTTCCAGCCAATAAAAACAAAGTTTGTAACCAGCCAATAAAAACCGAGCTTGAATTCGAATCAGCCAATAAAAACAGAGCTTGAATTTGAATTTTAACAGACCACAAGGGGGCAGTGCCATATATGGCTCTGAGGGGGAGGGATCAGAATGCTTTGCTTGTTGAAATTTTTTCTAAGTGCTGATGTTCTACAGAAACTGCAGACTCCACCTTTAAGGAACTGGAGACCTGTCTCCCTTCTCTGTACGGACTATAAGTTATTTTCTAAAGTACTCTCCAATAGGCTGAAGAACGTTCTTGAAGTTATCATACACAGAGATCAGTCCTATTGTGTACCTGATAGATCTATCATGGACAATCTTTTTCTTTTTAGAGACATGTTTGACATTTGTAAACTTTATGAAATTGATGTGGGTATTATTTCTTTAGATCAGGAGAAGGCCTTTGATAGGGTTGATCATAGTTTTCTTTTTTCTACGCTAAGAGCTTTTGGGTTTGGTGAAGGTTTTATTTCTTTATTGGGTTTATTATATAATGAAGTGTTTTCTGTTGTTAAAGTAGGGGGAGGCCTAAGTTGTCCTGTCAAGGTGCAGAGAGGCATTCGACAAGGGTGCCCTATTTCTGGACAGTTGTATTTGATTGCTGTTGAACCACTTTTGCACAAGGTCCGTTCCACTCTTACTGGTATTTTTTTTCCAGGTTTGTCTTTTCATACGGGTTTAGTAGTTTCAGCTTATGCTGATGATGTAAACATTTTCAGAACCAGAATGATGTTATAGGTCTGATACACTGTTTGGACCTGTATGAAAAAGCGTCATCCGCTAAAGTGAACTGGGAAAAAAGTTCTGCGTTAAAAGTTGGCCCATGGACAAATAACAATTTGCCAATATTGCCGGGCAATATCCGATGGGCTGACCAAGGTTTAAAATTCATGGGTGTTTTTTTGGGGACAGATAACTTTGTGGAGAAAAATTGGGAAGGTGTCACGGAGAGAGTGTGTGCCAGATTATCTAGATGGAAATGGCTGCTGCCTCAGCTGTCTTACAGGGGGAGGGTTCTGGTTGCAAATAACTTGGTCGCTTCGGCCCTCTGGCATAAGCTGACTGTACTCACACCACCATCTTGTCTTATACGACGTATCCAAAAGACTCTAGTGGATTTCTTCTGGTCTGGACGACATTGGGTGAAAGCTGCAGCCTTGTACCTGCCAGTACAGGAGGGAGGTCAAGGACTCATAGACATAACCTCACGGATCACAGCTTTCCGGCTTCAAACATTGCAGAAATTACTGTATGGTGTTGGACTACCGTGGCTGGATACTGCACGTCTTCTATTAAGGAAAGCAGGCCGTCTTGGCTATGATAAACATCTTTTCCTGCTGCGCCAAGGATCTTTGGACTTAACAGGTCTCACACGTTTTTACCAATCAGTTTTAAATGCTTGGCAGATCCTCACCTTTGAGAGAAGGAATGATGTGCCGGAAGAATACACTGGTTGTTACGAAGAAACGCGGGCCGGCACGCTGGAGGTGCTTTGTTGCAGCGAAAGAAAACAACAAAGCTGGGAGTGGTGGCTTCAGACTACAAGCTAACGCTAGCCATGTGCTTCTGATAAAGGCTAATGCGGAAAAACACCACGGAGTTGGGACTGTTGCTACAGGCTGGCGTGAGAGCCGAAAGCCGTGAACGCCACCTCGGGCTTCGAGCTGAGCCGAGCGCAACGAGGGGGCCGTGAACGCAACCTGGGGCTTCGAGCTGATCCGAGAGCCACGAGTGGGCCGTGAACCGTGGACGCCACCTTCGAGCTGAGCCGTGCGCCGTGAGCCGTGGACGCCACCTGGGGCTTCGAGCTGAGCCGTGCGCCGTGGGCGAGCCAGGGGATTGCTGCAGGCTGCTGAAACCGTGAGTTCTGAACTAACTGCTGATCTGAAGCAGAGCAACGATCGAGTTGCTGTAGGACGGGAAGCAAGCTGATTACTGTTGGACATGAGCAGAGCAGCGAGCGAATTGCTGCGGATGGGAGCAGAGCAGTGAACGAGTTGCTGTGGAACAGTGATTTTCTGTATCCAGATCAGAAGAAGCAGGCGTGATGAGTCCTAGTAAAAAAAATAAATCGGAGCAGCAGAAACAGGAGTCGGCGAGTAAAAAATCGGTGGATAAAAATTTGGAGTTAATGGAGGAATTGAAAAATGCAGTAAACGTTCTCACTGCGGAAGTTGCAAGTTTGAGAGCCGATCAAGCCGTTCTCACTGCGGAAGTTACAAGTTTGAGAGCCGATCAAAAAAACTTTAATCAACTGGTTGAGGAGATGAAACAAATGAAAGCTCAGGAGGTCATCAGAGAAGAACGATTAGCTCAATTGGAACAAAAGTGTGAGGACATGGAACAATACATAAGAGGCGAAAACATGGTCATTTCTGGACTCGAACTTAAACGCTGGTCATCGGCTGATGTAGTTAAAGGCGTTAACACGAATGAAGGAGGACGACCAGAACAACTGCAGTCTCTGGAGAATCAGGTAGTCACTTTCTTAAGTGACAAAGGCATTGACATTAAACGTGATGACATTTCCACCTGTTACACACTGCCCAATAGAGTTAACAAAAATAAACCATCAGTAGTCGTGAGATTCATTGGAAGGAATCAAAGAAACAGGGTAATGATGCAGTCAAAGAAACTCGCAAAAACTATGGTCTTCATGAATGAACACCTAACTAAAAAAAACGCAAACATTGCACATGCAGCAAGGGTGTTGAAAAATAATGGAAAAATAAAAAAAACTTGGACAAGAAACGGAAACATCTGGATCAAAGTAGATGAAAATTCTCAAGCTAAAATAATAAAAGATCTGAAAGACTTAGAAACATTTGGATGAGCTCAAAAATGACAAATCACCAATCACTATCACATGTTCATACACAAAATTAACAGAAATGAACAAACAAACAAATAGATTAAAACATGACAGCAACAAACGAAGACTCAGAATTCAAAATATATAATGTTGAAGATATGGTTGATGCAAACTTTTATCCTGCTATAAAAGACTGTGAATACTATAATGAAGAAAAGTTTAATAACATCAATATAACAAATGGAGATCTCTCTATTATTCACATCAATAGTAGAAGTATAAATGCAAATATATCCAAAATAACAGAATATTTAAAACAGTTAAACAGAACTTTTACATTAATAGCACTGTCAGAGACATGGCTTAATGATGAAAACAAAAATAATGTTCACATCGAAGGATATGAATTATATCATTTAAACAGAAACAATAAAAAAGGCGGTGGAGTAGCTCTATTTGTCAAAAATGAAATAAAGTGTAGAATAATTAAAGAAATGTCAATAATTGTTGACAATCTTATGGAAATAATAACAATAGAAATATTAAACGAAAATGCTAAAAACATATCCATAAGTTGTGTATATCGATCACCAGGATCAAATATAGAAATATTCACCGATAAAATCATACAACTACTGGAAAAGAGTTTAAATAAAAAAGTTTTCTTGTGCGGAGACTTTAATATCGACCTGGGAAATAAAACGGATTCAAATAACATCAGCACATTTCTAAATTCAATGTATAGTTTAAATCTTTATCCGTTAATATCAAAACCAACAAGAATTACAACTCATAGTGCTACGATAATTGACAACATTTTCACAAATATAACAAATGGGGATATGACAGGTGGTATCTTAACAACTGATTTAAGTGATCATTTACCAGTTTTCACTATCTACAGAAATGATCAAAACATTACAAAAGAAGTTACAATTAAGAAAAAAATAATAAACACATCAAAAAAAGCTATGGATCAATTAAAAGATGATTTACAGAAGCAAAACTGGAAGGACGTGTATATTGATGATGTTAACAGATCATATGATGAATTTATGAACATTTTAGAAGCTCTGTATGAAAAGAATTGTGTGCAAAGAAATCGTAGAAAAAGAAATATTGTTGACCAACCTTGGATGACTAAAGGGTTGAGAAATGCTTGTAAAAAAAAAAATAACTTGTATTTATGTTTCTTAAAAACGAGAACACAACAAGCTGAAGAAAAATATAAAAAATATAAAAATAAATTGGTAATGATTATAAGAAGATGCAAGAAAGAATACTATAGTGATTTATTAAACAAGAGCAATGGTGACACTAAAACAACATGGCGAGTAATAAATGATGTTCTAAAAAGTCATAAAGCAAAAACAAACATTGCAAAATATTTTGTGAAAGATGACAAAGAAATACATGATGAGAATAATATCGTAAATGAATTTAATCAATATTTTGTAAATATTGGATCAAGCCTTGCAGCTAAAATACCAAAAGTAGATAATAAGGTGTGTCATTCAATTAAAAGTTGCACAAACAGTATTTTTCTTAGTGGAACTAACAAAGAGGAAATTATGAAAATGGTAAAAAATCTCTCAGACAAGAGATCAAAAGACTGGGTGGACATGGATATGATGTTCGTAAAGGAAATAATAAGTTATGTTATTGAACCGTTTACATATATATGCAATTTATCTTTTTCAACAGGAATATTTCCAGATAACATGAAAGTAGCAAAGGTAATTCCTCTTTTTAAAAATGGTGATAAATGTGTATTCAATAATTATAGGCCAATATCCTTATTACCACAGTTCTCAAAGATTCTAGAAAAACTATTTGTGTCCAGATTGGATCAATTTATTGATAAACAAAACATTTTAAGTAGCAGTCAATATGGGTTTAGAGAAAAAAACTCTACGTCAATGGCTCTCATGGATTTAATGGAACAAATAACTAATGCTGTCGATCATAAACAGTACTGTGTTAGTGTTTTTGTTGATCTAAAAAAAGCATTTGATACCATTGACCACACCATTCTCCTTGAAAAACTAAATAAATATGGTATTAGAGGACCAGCATTACAGTGGGTATCTAGCTATTTGAAGGACAGGAAACAGTTCGTGCAAATTAATGATGTTAAATCTGACCTCCGTGATATCACTTGTGGAGTTCCTCAGGGTTCTGTGCTTGGACCAAAGTTGTTTATTTTGTATGTGAATGACTTGGTAAATGTGTCAGCACTACTTAAATGTGTTCTTTTTGCCGATGACACCACTTTTTTCAGTTCGGGTAATGACATAAAACAGATTTTGGATATGATGAAAACAGAATTTATAAAAATACAAACTTGGTTTAAATTAAACAAATTATCTTTGAATTTAGATAAAACTAACTACATGATTTTCAGTAACAAAAAGGGAATTGTTGATGACGATCCATTTGAAATTGAAGATGTTGTGATCTGTAAAGTGAGTGAAGTGAAGTTTCTGGGTGTTATCATTGATGACAAACTGACATGGAAACATCATGTAAATTCTATTAAAAAAAAACTAGCTAGAGCAATTGCAGTACTGTATAAAGTCAGGGATTTTTTAATTGATAAAGCTTTACATATGTTGTATAACACAATCATTGCTCCACATTTAATCTATTGTATTGAGGTTTGGGGAAAAGCATGCAAAACTATTACAAAGCCTGTTTTTATTTTACAAAAGAGAGCTGTAAGAGTAATCACCAGAAAACACTTCACTCACCCTTCAAACACCTTGTTTATTCAACTAAACTTATTGAAATTCCAGGAATTGGTAGAATATAGTATTTTATCAATTATGTATAGGGCTCATAATAACACATTACCTTTAAATATCCAAAGAAATTTTATAAAAAGACAAAGTTATTACAATCTCAAAGGGACAGAGATATTCATCAAACCACAATTCAGAACCAGCTTAAAAGGACGGTCTACCTCAATTCAGGGAATTCGATTGTGGAATGCTCTGGAGAGTGATGTTAAAAATGAAAAATCAATGTATACATTTAAGAAAAAGGTCAAAAAGGACTTGCTCAAAAACTATATATGATGTAATCTTGCGTGTTTGTGTATTACAATTATGTTGTACTTATGATGTACGGTACGTTTGTGTATTACAGTTAGAAAAATTAAGTAGAGTTATTCATTTTATGAAGCAGTTTGTGTATTACAGTTAGAAAAATTAAGTAGAATTATTCATTTTTGTGATGAATTTGTGTATTACAATTAGGAAAATTAAGTAGAATTATTCATTTTGTGAACATCTTGATGTTGTGCCATCTTTTAGTTTGTGTATTTCAATTAGAAAAATTAAGTAGAATTAAGTAGAATTATTCATTTTATGATCTAGTTTGTGTATTACAGTTAGGAAAATTAATTAAAAAAAAAAAAATAGGAAAATTAAATAAAATTATAAAAAAATAAAATAAAATAAAAAAATAAATAAAAAAATTAGAATTAGAAAATTAATTAGAATTATGGGTGATGTAGTTTGTGTATTACAGTTAGAAATATTAAGTAGAATTATTCTTTTTGTGATCTACAGTAGTTTATGTATTTCAGTTAGGAAAATTAAGTAGAATTATTCATTTTGTGATGTAGTTTGTGTATTACAGTTAGGAAAATAGGTAGAACTATTCATTCTGTGATGTTGCTTGAAAGTTATCATTGGTTGAACAAACTGTGAAATAGGGGCAGATATAATAAGATTTCATCTTCTTTCTGCTCCCTTCATTTTATCCTACTTGTAATCTTGTATCTGATGAAACTGTCTTGTATTGTTCTTTTAAAATGAATGAATAAACATCAAATCAAATCAAATCAAATCAAATCAAATGTGAAACCTGGGATGTGGGTTTTTGAAGAACCTCTGTTTGAAAACAGTTTCCTCTCGACACAGCTGCTCTCGTCTGTTACACTGAGATCTAAGATGAGAGAAGCGGGCTGTGTGAAGTTGGGTCATCTAATGAAGCTGTCTGTGTCCTGTCTCACGGAGCAACTAGAGGTGCGATCTCAAAGACTTGTGCAAAGACTGAAAGAAGAAACATGTGCTTCTCTGCCAGACTCTATCAAGGCGTTTGCTGTTAATAGTTCTCTGTCTGACCAATGGGATGATGAGTGTGAGTACGAGTTTCCTTCCCTAATTGTCTCTCCTGCAGTGGATCAGTGGCAGGATGAAACAGAAAAGTTGCTGTCCCTCCAAGACTCACCACTAGGATGTTTTCAAGGCCTGGGAAAGAAAGTCCTGTACACTATTTGTGTGAAGGTCCTGAACTTACGCTCGTTGGCAGAAGTGGCGGTGTCGAAGTGGATTGGGTTTTTTGACACCGGCTCTACCCCGAGAGGCTGTTGGCGGTCCCTGTACAAGTCCCCCATTGAGAAACGGATGGGCGACCTCCAGTGGAGGATTGTGCATGGGGCCATAGCTACAAACAGGTATCTGGCACACCTTAATCCTGACATTAGTGTTTCATGTCCTTATTGTTCCCAAGAAGAAACATTGTATCATATATTTATTGAATGCTTAAGACTGAATCCTCTACTTGTTCTTTTGGATCATCTGTTTGGTGGTTTGGGTGTACAGTTCTCTAACCAAATTTTTATTTATGGTTCACGTTACAGTGCAAAGAAAAAACTGTTTCACACTCTCTTAAATTTCATTTCTGGTACTGCAAAATTGGCAATATGGATATCAAGAAAGAACAAAATCAATCAGCAACAAACAGATGATGCTCGTGTTTTATTTGAAAGACTGGTAATTGCTCGAGTCCGTGTGGAATTTGAGTATTTTAAGTTGACAAAAAACATGGATGTCTTTGTTAATAAGTGGGGTATTAACAATGTTTTGTGTTCAGTGGATGACTCATGTTTAGTATTTACTTTTTGATTTTTTAACTTTTACCATGTTTTATTTGTATTGACTGTTGGAGTGTGAAATAAAAGACTTTTAAAACTCAAACTCTATCTATCTATCTATCTATCTATCTATCTATCTATCTATCTATCTATCTATCTATCTATCTATCTATCTATCTATCTATCTATCTATCTGTCTGTCTGTCTGTCTGTCTGTCTGTCTGTCTGTCTGTCTGTCTGTCTGTCTGTCTGTCTGTCCGTCCGTCCGTCCGTCCGTCCGTCCGTCCGTCCGTCCGTCCGTCCGTCCGTCCGTCCGTCCGTCCGTCC
>JBBPBX010079352.1:4619-16406 GCA_038048925.1 Garcialebias charrua
ATATATATATATATATATATATATATATATATATATATATATATATATATATATATATATATATATATATATATATATATATATATATATATATATATATATATATATATATATACATATATATATATATATATATATATATATATATATATATATGGGGCGGCCGTGGTGTAGTGGTAATGGCAGTCGTCTCCCGATCGGAAAGTTGGCGGTTCGACTCCCGGGACCCGCACCATGTGTCGTTGTGTCCTTGGGCAAGACACTTAACCCTGAGTTGCTCCCGGTAGGACTGGAAAGCACCTTGCATGGTAGTCTGCCGCCACCGGTTTATGAATGTATGTAGCATTCAATATATGTGTAGCACTTTGAGATTTTCAGTAATGAAAAGTGCGTTATAAATTGAATTATTATTATTATTATTATTATATATATACACATACATACAAACAACACACACACATACATACATACATATACTTTATCTGTTGTGACAACAATATTTACATGTTCATTAAATTTTTACACAATCTAATAGCCTTGAAATAGGACAGCTTTGCAGAGCTTTTTTCTGGTGCTGCCTTTCTGCAAACCAAGACAGGTGACTTTTGCAATGTGGTGCATCCTTATCTTCAGAAACGCAGACACAACCAATGACAACAAGTCGGAATGATGATTGTCAATGCCAAGCTGGAAAACATCTTCTGTTCCGATCTCCTCACGGACGATATATGTGACGGAGGACAGCTTTGGAGGATGCTTTGGTGAAGCACCACGAATCACCCTCTTCGCAGCTCTCACCAACTTCACTACTCCTTGTGAGAGAATCGCTAACCCGCCATTGTTTTTCAGAGAGAGAAGGTGGTAGCTCTCATCAAATGAAGACGGTGTAGCATCTTGGATCAAACTGACACAACACAGGTCACAGGTTAGTGTACAAAGAATCTGCCTCACGACAAATGAGACCAAATGAGACTATGTAGACCAAAGCATTTTCTACCAGATCACCAAACTTGGTCGGAATATAGCTATGGTCATACAGAACAGCTGAAATGCTGACAAAAGGACAGGGATGCTCTTCCTTGGACTGAGGACATTTCAACAGCAGGCAAGAGACACAGTGTTGTTTTGTGCTGCCACATTGCCAGTCTCACTGGGTGTAACCCCACACCGAACCATCAGCCGGCGGAAGATGGCCTGGAACTGGCTTGATGATGGGTTGTTATTCCAGCCGCCTTGAATGGAAAACAGGGACACAATACATGTGTTAATCATATGACATAACATACAAGCACATTCATGAAGTATATTTTATATACTGTACTTAAATGTAAAAACATTATGAATATGGCCTTCACAGTACTGGTATATACTACCTGTACATAAACACACATATTAGATATAGAGTATATATACAGCAGTGGTGGGCACCGCTAATTAAAAAATTAGTTCCACAATTTCTAAAACGCTTATTAATTTTTTTAGGTCCACAATTTCAAAAGCACAAATGTCTTATGAAAATTAGGGGAAGCTAATCTAATCCGCTATTTATATATTTCTATATTATATATATATATATATTTATATATAGCCGGCAGCGTTATCAATATTTGCACTACACTGCCAACTGAAAAGTAACAAAAATGATCCTAAAAGGATGAAATTACAAAAATCAAAGGATTTATTTAATACTTTACGTACATATATTCTATTCGGCCACGAAATTAACAAAAAATAGAATGATCTTTTAATCCCTAAAACCACGTTTAAATCTCAAATACACGGGTGTGTCGCCACCGCATTTATACATAAAGTAACCCAAATACATGAAACTAACGACTCGCCGTCGAATGGTCGACACAAAACCCTCAATAAACTCCTCCGGCCACGTTAATTTGGCTTGAAACAGCGGGGTTCTCTACGGATTTATCCATTAGTAACCCAGCACAACCAGGCAGACACAGAGTTAGCGTCTATAGGTAGTCAACAGATTTAATGAAAAGTAACTAAAATACATAAAAATAACGACTCACCGTCAAATGGTCGACACAAAACCCTCAATAAAATCCTCCGGCCACGTTAATTTGGCTTGAAACAGCGGGGTTCTCTACGGATTTATCCAAGTACCCAGCACAAACAGTAGCCACAGAATTAGCCCCCGAGTTCACCTCTGAGTGACCCGGAAGATGTCAAGATGGAATAGTCCATTTTTAGTAGGGGGATAAAGAAATCGACCGTTTTTTTATTGCGTATTTAATGATCGTTTTCATCGTAACTATAATTATTTTTATGTTAAATGTACATTAACAAGCATGAGCAATGTTAGTGATGTAGGTGACTGCACGGGGCGAGGCGGGGCCGGGGCCACTGCTGAAATGGGACCCCCAGGCATTTACCTACATGGTAGAGCCGAGTCTGTTCTCAGCTCTGCCCCCCTCCCCCTCACACCCTTTCCTCCTCTCTGCTGTTTACGGTGGGGAAAAAGGTAAAACAAGCAGCATAAGAGCTTGTAAATAAGTTTATTGGTTTTTACTGATAGATAATTAGTTATTAGCGGTACTGCATTTTAAATAAAAATAGCACAAATCCGCTTATGAATTATAAAAGTTAGTCAATTCACAAAAACGCTGACAAAAAGTTTAGGTCCACTGTAAGCGGATTAGCGCTTTAGCGCTACCTAGCGTTCATTTGCCCACCACTGATATACAGTATGTATATATATATATATTTAAAACCCGTTTGAAAACTCATCTACTGTATACTCATTGGCCTTCAACCCAACTGAGACTTGATTTTACTTCATTTTTATTTATTCTACCTGTTTAACTTGTCATTTTATTGTATTTTAAATATAATTTTTAGTTCACTGTGTGTTAGTTTTGTGGTTCTGTTTTTATGCTTTCTTTTATCTTGTTTGTAGCTAGTGTCCAGCGCTTTGTTTCATCTGTGGCTGTGTTAAAGCACTTTATAAATAAAGCTGAAGATGATGATGATGATGATATCTCACCATCCCTTAAGACTAACATTATGTACATTTATGAATACTAATGAACTTATAATAATGCACCTACTCTTTGAAGGTGAACTGGGAAGCTGAAAATTGATGGTATCACATCAGCTCAGTCTGACAATCTGA
Source organism: Garcialebias charrua (assembly GCA_038048925.1). Lineage (NCBI taxonomy): Eukaryota > Metazoa > Chordata > Actinopteri > Cyprinodontiformes > Rivulidae > Garcialebias > Garcialebias charrua. The sequence goes on from JBBPBX010079352.1 coordinate 7,753, forward strand.
CCAGTTTTGTCAAAATCCTCCTTTTTGAAATGCTCACTGCATAGAATAGATGAATCCCTTGCAGTGAATCCATCCCTTCTCAAAGCCATTTCCCACCTCTTCCTCTTTTTTGGAAACCTTTAAAACAAAACAAAACAAAAACATGATATGTGGGAGTGTGTACACAAAAACATTGTCAGAATGAGGTCCATGTTGTTTTATTCATATAGGGTACATGTACTGTGATTTAGTGAGTTCATTTAAGTTATTTTGTACTGGCTGATCAGCACATCACTGTAATAACAAAGCAAAAATAAAAAGGCAACAATTGAAACTAAGGAGCCTTGTTGCCTTCTTAAGCTGAACATTCAGAAAAACGTCACACTCCTATTTTTGATCTTCATATTTCAAAGAACATAAAACTCCAAATTAAGCTACTGAAATTGTGAGTAGGTCTGTTTGAAACATATTCCTGTCATCAAATATCGGCTAACAGTCACTGCCGGCTGAACACCGGTAGCTAACATTTGTTGTCATTTTGCTGGTGGGCTTAAAATACAGTACAGTAATATTATATTCACAAAATACTAACAATAATATGTTCATCTTACTTGTGAAAAGTTATCCCCCGGTCCCTGACATCAAAAGTTCTTCTATTTAAACACGAATAAGCCGAGCAGTGCTGAGGCATCTTCTGTTGTTTTTGTGCAGCAAGGTTCGGGGGTGACACTTCCAAGATGGCCGCCCTAAATCCTGCGCCGGAGCAGGCTATGCTTGGTCTACCTATATATAATGTCTATGGATTTAAGAGCCCGTAAATAATTTTTCGTTTTTACTGATAATTAGTTATTAGCGGTACTGCATTTTCAATAAAAATAGTGCAAATCCGCTTGTGAATTATAAAAGTTAGTCAATCCGCTATAACGCTGACAAATTGTTTAGGTCCGCTATAAGCGGATTAGCGCTCCCTGGCGGTCTGGCGCCCACCTTTGGCGATAACAGGCACAAAACAATGGCAGAAGCTGCAGAGTCCGACGAATTGAGCAAATTTAGTGAAGATTTGAGCGATTTGTCCTCAATTGGTGAAGGAGAACCTAGTTCTAGTGATGAACAAGAAGCAGTAGGTTTTTATTTAGGTCAGGAACCTTATTTGAGCCTTCTTGTTCAGGAAGTGATCATTCTGAGGAGGAGGGTGAAGTGGTGGAACCTGGTTTAAGTTGTCTGCAGAGCAATGAATGGTAATCCGTTAATTAATGTATCTTAGAATTATTCAACATTATAGTTCTAAAATATGAGTCCCTTTGAAGTATGTGTTTTATATTATGAGTTTAGTCTAACATACTTTGTGAAAAACGTTCATTTCTCCAATGATGTAATTTGCATTATTACTTGCATTAAATGTTCACTATATAAAAAACAATAGTTTATATGCCAGTCATCACATAAAGAACGAAATTTATCTCAAATACAGTACATGTACTGTCAAAATAACATACATTTTCATAGCTGGATCATCAGGGTGCATTTGTTTTCAGCTGTTTTAATCAAATGTCAATTTGGGTTCTCAGGTTTTAGTTTATTAGGCCCGAAGCAGCGAAGCGCTGCAAGGACCTATTGTAATTGTAGTGTTTATTATTATTAGGCCCGAGCAGCTAAGCGCTTGCGAAGGCCTATTGTAATTGTAGTGTTTATTATTAGGCCCGAAGCAGCGAAGCGCTGCAAGGACCTATTGTAATTGTAGTGTTTATTAGGCCCGAAGCAGCGAAGCTCTGCTGAAGGCCTATTGTAATCGCAGGATTTCTTCATTATTATTATTATTATTATTCTTCTTCTTTTTCCGTCACTTCGCGCGGCCGTTTGGGGCCTTTAACATATTCAAAAACTCACCAAACTTCACCCAAAATTGTCCCCCAACGAAAATTTTATGAATCTGGTGTAATCGCAAGTGGGCGTGGCCTAACTGCTCAACAGCGCCCCCTAACGTGAGTTGGGGAAAACCGTAAGTCGTAGAGATCTGAAACTCGGAACATATGTAGATCTCCCCAATTCAAGAAAAAAAGTACATTGGAGGTACCCTCTAAAATGCACAGGTAGGCGGCCATTTTGGGTCAAAGGTCAAATTTTGGTCATTTTTCAGTTTTACTCATGTCGAACTTTGACGAACTCCTTCTCAGGCGTTCGACCTATCGGCTTCAAACTTGGTCAGAATGCAGTTAAGGCATGGGCCTTTAAAAGTTATCAAAAAAATTGACTTTTCGTATATGTTCAGGGGGCGTGGTGGAGCGGTGAACTTGGCGTACTCGCCGAAACAAACGAAACGCTATAACTTTGACATTTAAAGGTCTATTGACACCATGCTTTATCCTAGAATAATGAAACTTGGTACACATATGTATCTCATCAGGAGCTACAAAAAAGTCTCTTGGAGCAATGGTCCAAAGCCAACAGGAAGTCGGCCATTTTAGGTCAAAGTCACAATTTGGTCTATTTCATTTACGTCATATCTGAGCGAACTCGTCCTAGAGCTTTCGAGATCCAGGCGTCAAACTCGGTCAGCACTATCTTGAGGCATTGAAGGTCAAAAGTTATCAAAAGAATTTTTCTAAGTCAAAGCATGTGGGCGTGGCCTTAGGTCAAAGTCAAATTTGGTCTATTTCATTTACGTCATATCTGAGCGAACTCGTCCTAGAGCTTTCGAGATCCAGGGGTCAAACTCAGTCAGCACTATCTTGAGGCATTGAAGGTCAAAAGTTATCAAAAGAATTTTTCTATGTCAAAGCATGTGGGCGTGGCCAAGCCTCAAATCTGGCCATTTTCCATGAAACATCAATTACGTCATATCTGAGCGAACTCGTCCTAGAGCTTTCGAGATCCAGGCGTCAAACTCGGTCAGCACTATCTTGAGGCATTGAAGGTCAAAAGTTATCAAAAGAATTTTTCTAAGTCAAAGCATGTGGGCGTGGCCTTAGGTCAAAGTCACAATTTGGTCTATTTCATTTACGTCATATCTGAGCGAACTCGTCCTAGAGCTTTCGAGATCCAGGCGTCAAACTCGGTCAGCACTATCTTGAGGCATTGAAGGTCAAAAGTTATCAAAAGAATTTTTCTATGTCAAAGCATGTGGGCGTGGCCAAGCCTCAAATCTGGCCATTCTCCATGAAACATCAAGCTAAAATAACTTCCTAATATAAGCTCCCAGCTTCACCAAACTCACTGACATCGATCCTTGTTCACCCCCCTGCAGGATTCCATTGTAATAATTGGTGGGCGTGGCCTAATTCCTCAACAGCACCCTCTAGAATATTTTAAAAAAACAGCCCCCAGCCATGCTTTATCCCAGAATAATGAAACTTGGTACACATGTGTATCTCATCAGGAGCTACAAAAAAGTCTCTTGGAGCAATGGTCCAAAGCCAACAGGAAGTCGGCCATTTTAGGTCAAAGTCACAATTTGGTCTATTTCATTGACGTCATATCTGAGCGAACTCGTCCTAGAGCTTTCGAGATCCAGGCGTCAAACTCGGTCAGCACTACCTTGAGGCATTGAAGGTCAAAAGTTATCAAAATAATTTTTCTATGTCAAAGCATGTGGGCGTGGCCAAGCCTCAAATCTGGCCATTCTCCATGAAACATCAAGCTAAAATAACTTCCTAATATAAGCTCCCAACTGCACCAAATTCACTAAGGTCTATATTTATCCATCCCTCGACAGGACTGCAGTCCAATATGTAGTGGGCGTGGCCTGATTCTTCCAGAGCGCCCCCTAGAATTTAGTTTAAAAATCAGCCCCCAGCCATGCTTTATCCCAGAATTATGAAACGTGGTATACATGTGTAAATTGTCAGGACCTACAAAAAAGTCTCTTGGAACCCTGGTCCAAGACCAACAGGAAGTCAGCCATTTTGGATCAAAAGGTAGTTTTGGTCATAAATTTCACACCTTTTGACTCAAGTGCGCCCCCTACATTATGTCTATAGTTATATCTCAGTGATACATCATCCGATCTGAACCAGATTTATTGTGCTTTATCAGTGAACACTTCGACACACATTGATAATGGTATGTAAAGTTTTACTCCATAGCGCCCCCTATATTATTACTACAGTTATATCTTAGTGATACATTATCCGATCTGCACGAGATTTAGTGTGGTTCATCAGTGAGTACTTCTACACACATTGATAATGTTGTGTAAATTTTTACTCCACAACGTCCCCTATATTATTACTACAGTTATATCTCAGTGATACATTATCCGATCTGTACAAGATTTATTGTGCATCAACAGTGAGCCCTTGTGTACACATTGATATGGTGGACTAACATTTGACTCAAGTGCGCATGCTAGTTAGCTTAGCATTAGCATCACCCATTAGCATGTGAGATAACATCAGAAACTTGTTCAGTGTGGTCTGTTGAGTCACCTATGTAAGTTTGGTTGGAAAATAAGGTGTTAGCCTAGCATGCTAGTTAGCTTAGCATTAGCATCAACCGTTAGCATATGAGATAACACCAGAAACTTGTTCAGTGTGGTCTGTTGAGTCACCTGTGTAAGTTTGGTTGGAAAATAAGGTGTTAGCCTAGCATGCTAGTTAGCTTAGCATTAGCATCACCCGTTAGCATGTGAGATAACACCAGAAACTTGTTCAGCGTGGTCTGTTGAGTCACCTGTGTAAGTTTGGTTGGAAAATAAGGTGTTAGCCTAGCATGCTAGTTAGCTTAGCATTAGCATCACCCGTTAGCATGTGAGATAACACCAGAAACTTGTTCAGCGTGGTCTGTTGAGTCACCTGTGTAAGTTTGGTTGGAAAATAAGGTGTTAGCCTAGCATGCTAGTTAGCTTAGCATTAGCATCACCCGTTAGCATGTGAGATAACACCAGAAACTTGTTCAGCGTGGTCTGTTGAGTCACCTGTGTAAGTTTGAATGGAAAATAAGGTGTTAGCCTAGCATGCTAGTTAGCTTAGCATTAGCATCACCCGTTAGCATGTGAGATAACACCAGAAACTTGTTCAGCGTGGTATATCTCAGAGATAAATTATCCGATCTGCACGAGATTTATTGTACTTCATCAGTGAGCATGTCTACACGCATTGATATTGTGGATCAACATATGACTCTAGAGCGCCCCTAGATTATTCAAACTGTTAGATCTCAGTGATACATCATTCGATCTGTACCAGATTTATTCTGCGTCATCAGGGAGCAGTTCTAAACGCATTGATATTGTTGTGTAAATTTTGACTTCAGTGCACCACCTACATAATTCAAACTGTTATATGTCAATAAGGATGAAGGGAAAAAATCGTTTTTTTAAATCTAGATTCTTTGTCTTGGCGATTCAGAATCAATTCTAAATGCTCCAAAATTGATTTTAAAACATGTTTAATTTTCCCCTGATACATGCTCAATAATCCAGGTAGAAAACTCTAAAAAAGCTAAGTCTGATATTCAGCTCAGTCTTAGCACCCTCTCAAAGTGGATCAACCAGTTTGCTGGTGACTGCTGAAACCAGTTGCTCACATGATGGATGACCATCATCTTAACAATGGATCGTTAGCACCCATTGTAAAAACAACCCAAAGGGTTGTTTGCTATTCACAAAGGGCTGATCACTTCTACACACTTTGATACTATGGTTTAACAGATGACTCCAGTGTGCCCCATACATTATTTTTCCAACTGTTACATCTCATTGCTAGATCATGTGATCTGTTCCACGTTTACTGTGTATCATCTGTCAGCACTTCTAAACACGTATATATTGTTGTTGTTCGCTAATTGTTCTTGGCAAACTGGTGCTGGATGGGCACGAGAGAGTTCGAGGTGGCGACCGAGCGGACCAGCTGGAGCTCACGAGGTCGCCGCAATAAGGCCGGAGCTGCGCTAAGCTGCTTCGGGCCTCAACGCTGCTTGCAGCTTTAATTAGGCCCGAGCAGCTAAGCGCTGCGAAGGCCTATTGTAATTGTACTGTTTCTTATTTTTATTTTTTTTCTTCCGCCAAAAGAAGTGGCCTTTTGGAGGCTTTATCATATACGAAAACTCACCAAATTTGGCGGACTCGTCAGGACTGGTGAAAAATTACGTATTTTGGGGGCGTGGCAAAAATCGCCACAGAAACGGCTCAAGAGCGCCCCCTAGAAATTTTCAAAATACCCTCCGCATTGACCTTAGTTTGACGTAGAATCATGAAATTTGGTACACTTGTCCAACTCACCAAGATGCACAGAAAACCCTCTGGCACCAATGTTGTACAATAAATGGTAAGGCGGCCATTTTGGAACGATGACCAAATTTTCACCCCTTTTTGGCCGTTTACAGCCTCCGCATTTGAACGAACTCCTCCTATGAATTTCGCTCGATTTGGTTCAAACTTGGCCAGTTTCTTCATAAGGCACGGGGGAACAAACGATATCAAAATTGTGCGTTTTCATGAATGCTGAAGGGGCGGGGCCAGACGTCAAAGTTGGACATCTCGCCATGAAAAACGAAACGCTTACAGCTCTTACACGAAAAAAGTCTAATACATCAAACCTTCAGTTATTGACCCACATCCGGTCCCCCGCAAAACTGTATGGTCAAATCATGACATCACTTAAGCCACGCCCCCTGACAACAGGAAGTGTAAAGTTTTACGTTGAACGGTCCATATCGGACCCCTGTTACCTAATCAGCGTGGCATTGTGTCCAGTGACCGAAGACATGTTGGTGTAACAAGCATTCCAATACTGTTCGTTTTTGGTGGAGCATGTGGGCGTGGCGACGTGGCGAAGTAAGACATAACGCCATCACCATACGTTTGGTTCTAAAATCCACAGATTTGATCCGAGGAGTACCAAAATCAGTATGATCGATCATTGCCCACCCCTTGAACAGGTGTTTATGCTAATTAGCAAATCGCTACAGAAACGGCTCAAGAGCGCCCCCTAGAAATATTCAAAATACCCTCCGCATTGACCTTAGTTTGACGTAGAATCATGAAATTTGGTACACTTGTCCAACTCACCAAGATGCACAGAAAACCCTCTGGCACCAATGTTGTACGATAAATGGTAAGGCGGCCATTTTGGAACGATGACCAAATTTTCACCCCTTTTTGGCCGTTTACAGCCTCTGCATTTCAACGAACTCCTCCTAGGGATTTCGCTCGATTTGATTCAAACTTGGCCAGTTTCTTTATAAGGCACGGGGGAACAAATGTTATCAAAACTGTGCGTTTTCATGCATGCTGAAGGGGCGGGGCCAGACCTCAAAGTTGGACATCTCGCCATGAAAAACGAAACGCTTACAGCTCTTACACGAAAACTGTCTAATACATCAAACCTTCAGTGATTGACCCACATCCGGTCCCCTGCAAAACTGTATGGTCAAATCATGACATCACTTAAGCCACGCCCCCTGACAACAGGAAGTGTAAAGTTTTACGTTGAACGGTCCATATCGGATCCCTGTTACCTAATCAGCGTGACATTGTATCCAGTCACCGAAGACATGTTGGTGTAACAAGCTTTCCAGCACTGTTCGTTTTGGGTGGAGCAAGTGGGCGTGGTGACGTGGCGAAGTAAGACGTAACGCCGTCACCATACGTTTGGTTCTAAACTCCACAGATTTGATCTGAGGAGTACCAAAATCATTATGATCGATCATTACCCACCCCTTGAACAGGTGTTTATGCTAATTAGCAAATAGCCTCCATAGCGCCCCCTAGATTATTCAAACTGTTGTATCTCAGTGATACATCATCCGATCTGAACCAGATTTATTGTGCATCATCAGTGAGCCCTTGTGGACACATTGATATGGTGGGCTAACATTTGACTCAAGTGCGCCCCCTACATTATTTCTATAGTTATATCTCAGTGATACATCATCCGATCTGAACCAGATTTATTGTGCATCATCAGTGAGCCCTTGTGGACACATTGATATGGTGGGCTAACATTTGACTCAAGTGCGCCCCCTACATTATTTCTATAGTTATATCTCAGTGATACATCATCCGATCTGAACCAGATTTATTGTGCTTTATCAGTGAACACTTCGACACACATTGATAATGGTATGTAAAGTTTTACTCCATAGCGCCCCCTATATTATTACTACAGTTATATCTTAGTGATACATTATCCGATCTGCACGAGATTTATTGTGCTTTATCAGTGAACACTTCGACACACATTGATAATAGTATGTAAATTTTTACTCCATAGCGCCCCCTATATTATTACTACAGTTATATCTTAGTGATACATTATCCGATCTGCACGAGATTTAGTGTGGTTCATCAGTGAGTACTTCTACACACATTGATAATGTTGTGTAAATTTTTACTCCACAGCGCCCCCTATATTATTACTACAGTTATATCTCAGTGATACATTATCCGATCTGTACAAGATTTATTGTGCATCAACAGTGAGCCCTTGTGGACACATTGATATGGTGGGCTAACATTTGACTCAAGTGCGCATGCTAGTTAGCTTAGCATTAGCATCACCCGTTAGCATGTGAGATAACACCAGAAACTTGTTCAGCGTGGTCTGTTGAGTCATCTGTGTAAGTTTGGTTGAAAAATAAGGTGTTAGCCTAGCATGCTAGTTAGCTTAGCATTAGCATCACCCGTTAGCATGTGAGATAACACCAGAAACTTGTTCAACGTGGTCTGTTGAGTCACC